>NQII01007292.1:16350-36649 GCA_002778355.1 Clitarchus hookeri | reverse complement strand
TACTTTCAGCTGGAACGATAAGTGTCGCAGGAAACCCGATACTTTCAGCTGAAACGATAACTGTCACAGGCAACACGATACTTTCAGCTGGAACGATAAGTGTCGCAGGAAACCCGATACTTTCAGTTGCAACGATAACTGTCGTAGGCAATACGGTACTTTCAGCTGGAACGATAAGTGTCGCAGGAAACCCGATACTTTCAGCTGAAACGATAACTGTCACAGGCAACACGATACTTTCAGCTGGAACTATAACTGTCGCAGGCAACACGATATTTTCTGTCGCATCGATAACTGTCGTTGGCAACATGGTACTTTCACTTGCATCGATAAATGTTGTATGCAACACGATACTTTCGGTTGCAACGATAACTGTCGCAGGCAACACGATACTTTCAGGTGGAACGATAAGTGTCGCAGGCAACACGATACTTTCAGCTGGAACGATAAGTGTCGCAGGAAACCCGATACTTTCAGCTGAAACGATAACTGTCACAGGCAACACGATACTTTCAGCTGGAACGATAAGTGTCGCAGGAAACCCGATACTTTCAGCTGAAACGATAACTGTCACAGGCAACACGATATTTTCAGTCGCATCGATAACTGGCGTAGGCAACATATTTAGAATAATGATTAAATGTCAGTTAAATATCGAAACATTCTGAGTCAGATAATCAAAATAATACTTGTAAAATTCCCGCGCCGTGTGTTTTGTGAGCATGTGTTATTCATAGGTTATGTATATTAAAAACACTCTTTGACTATAAATCGATTTTTGAAGTGCACAATGCCGCACGCGAGAAACAAAAACATTCCGTTCTTCACAATTTATTAAAGCATTTTATACTATATTTTACTATTCGTTGTTTATAAACATATTCCAAAAAACACGGCTATTGCAATGTGATTTATATTCATTACTTCCGCGACAGCGAGATCGGCGAACACAAAACCGGTTCACTTTGCATTCGAGAATTTTGTCAAAAGTGCACAGTCGATAGTATCACTACGTTAGTTTACTATTTACTCGTTACGTGGCCACAGATGTTACTTATGGAAACATATTTTTAAAAAAAACAATAATTACGTTGCTATATAAGCTACTGGCATTATAATATTTGCAATGTTGTGGAATCTTTTCAACAGTTGTTCCATCTATCGAAATATAATACTCAAATGGTAAAAATTACAAGGATGGATCAATAAAATGTGACATTCATGGGTTTTAATAAGTTTGCATTAAAGTAAACTGTAAATTATCAACTACACAGAATTTGGCTGCAGTATCTTTGCTTTAATATTTTTGAGAGCTCACACAGTGTTTAATATTTCTATTGCATTGCCCAAGTGTTTGCTGCCCATATGATATATAGTAATTCAGTTAAATTTTCTTTCTGATATTGGTAGAACTCAACGATGCCACTCGACCTGCAGAACCTGTAAAAGTAAGGGAATTTTGTAGCTTTAGGGAAATGTCAGGAAGTTTTATGAATAACCTGGCAATATCTCGTAAAATAGTAAATATTAAACTTGCTAACATGAGACAAGTTAAAGAACTAGAAATGTTGGGAACAAAAAAAAATTAAATTAATGAAGAAATTAAAAAGCAAGCTGGTAACGACGACGCAAAGATTGATTGTTTAAAAAATAACTACGATTTTGTCATTTTGGAGTGTTGCTTAGTTTCGTGGTTAATCACAGCACTTACATTTGGCGGGGAAGGCTGCCGCAGTGTTGCCATCTTAAGCCTTCCTCCTGGATACCAACCTGACAGGAAAGTCTGCTGTAGTTGGTGGGATGATACCACATTAATGGTGATGTCACACAATTGTCCACTTTGGTGCATCAGAGGTAAAGGGCACTATGTTTCACATATGAAACTTTACAGGAGAGCTTAAATATAAGTTTATCTGTGTTTGTTTCACTTCTACATAGTGGCCTTCCCTGCTGGCTAAATCACCTATCGTTACGTGTAGGAGATAGTGCTTTGCACACCAGAAACATTTTTAATTGTTGAATCTGGTGAATCCTGCCTCAAATACTTGTATTCGAGTAACCAAACAAATCTTGAATTTGGTCATCCCTTCTCTACTAAAAATGTAAATATATAAACAGTGCTGGCAGAAAGCTAATGAATTACTGTCTAACTCGGAGTACTTACTCATGTTATGCAGAAGTAGTGCCTAAATCTATGTTCTAAGTTACTTATGTTTACAGGCACTGGGAATACGGCAATGCAACTTGTATTGAATATCTTTGGAATGAAAATTGTATGAAAACACGTAAATTATACAGTAAGTTTTGTTGTTGGCATGTACCAAAAATGAATGTTATGAAGTAGTTTACCCTAATCTGGAGCTGACTGTGATAGTGAAGGTAAGTTAGTTTCAAAACATTTTTGTGTACTAGAAAATATTCCATGTATTTTCTACAGTCGACAAAATCTTGTCGCGACATTCTTGAAGTAACGTAGTACTGTAGAACCTTCCTCTGATTACATTTTCCCGTCAGTAGACCATTTTATTCATACCCTACTATTTTCCTTACATATTCAGTGTATCCATATACACTGGGATTTATGATAATGTCTTTCCCTAGCTTACCCTTTTTTAATTCATCTGGCCTACAACATCTTAAGTTCCTATGTAGTTATCCTGCCCAATTAGCTCAACACTCCTCTGTGGAGAAATTTTGTTTGTCGTGTTTCCTAACGATGAATTTTGGTTCCTGAGCAGCAATGTTTGCTACGTATTGCAATATCATCGATACAAGTTTAGTTCCTGCAGTTTAAGTTTTTTAAAACATCTCCAATTTGATTATAATGAGCAAGGTAAATTTATAACTTTCTGTCAAATTTTTTTTGGGAGAATAGTGTATAAGCAATATGTTATCGTAGTGCAACAGAGTGTACTAAAACAAGTTCACAGTAAAAAAATGTCGTATATACAATTTAGAATACATTTCAACATGATCAATACAATATATGAGTAACCTAATCAGAAACAGTTTATCAGGCATGTGTGAAACATTTGTGAGAGTTTTGATATGTATTACGTCTCTACTATTCACATCTTTACAATTCAGTAAGTGTGTTTAAAAACGTCTTTGACTACTTGTATTTCAGGTTATGTACATTATAAACAGTGCACAATAACCTCCTAAAAATGTTATTGAAAAATTAACTAAAATCTTTTAACTGTGTCACAATTTTAGAATGTTGTGCAACTCTACCTATTTTTACAGTACACGGCAAACTAGCCGCGCAGTAATGTATTCAGATTCAAAACAACATTACCTGCATCAAGGTTACTTCTACTCAGCTTAGGAACAAAACGAGGTTTCTTATGGGAGAGTTTGGCATAGGGAAAATTTCCGCCGCTAGGTGCGCAGTGTTCCAAGAGGTAACTTTTAAGAAAAATTTTAAGCGACGTGAATAAAAAAGATAATTATTTTACTTAATAACGAAATTATTTTATATTTGCATTATTATAATTAAAATGTCCTTTTTTAAATGTTGAAAATGAAGAAAAACTAGTACACATGCGACACTAGTGCTTACCTAGTGGCGAAAATTCTCCTTTGCCAAACTTTTAACGCTGACGTTCCCAACCTGTAGTATTCACACCTGTGGATTCACATGGCCATAGATCACGTCGAGTATACAGAGCGGATTGTCCCAACAGCCAATCAGAGCGCTTCTCGCCACTTCACGTGGTCTGCGCAGGAGAAGTTGCGCCGGTCTCAACTTCCGGCGCGCGGACAACGCCGATATTGCCCACAGTTCAGTGCGTGATGGCCAAGGCCAGGCCCTGTCAACTCGAATTGGGAAAACGAATCCTTGCGAAGATACCACAAGTCAAGGTGCTATGGTCTTACAACATCAACATTAAAAAAAATGGTTGCATGTTTAAACACAATATTTACCATACACGCACCGTGTAAATATACTATAAACAATAATGTAGTTTTTCTCTTTATATATTGTTAAATTTGTAAAAACATGAGTTTGCTTACATGTATTTCCATTTTGATGGTGGCAGCACAGTATATTTGGTTTATGTGGCGTTCACAAGTGTTTTTTAATACAACGGGCATTTTCGTGAATATTCACGTGGACCTGTTTATAAAGTAGTGTTCCATTTACTTGATTATGATTCTTGTTCTCGAAAATGCATTTGTGGAATGAAATAACTGTAGATAAATGATGCAATCAATAATTTGCCCAGAAAATGTAGGCCAAAACTAAAATAAATAAAAAAATAATCTTGTGAGGTAATGCACATTGCCTCCAACATTACAAGGTGAGTATCGTGAGAATTTGTATTTCACTCTGTGTTCTAACGTTTGCAGTACCGTAGAAACTACTTCGGCTGACTTCGGCAAATATAAGTCTCTCTCGTTATACCGTTAGTTGCGGCTCTGTTCTTTTATACTACTTGGCCAAGGCGAGAANGTATGGCCTCAATGCGATGAGTGACAGTAAAGTGCGTAAGTGGGTAAGAGCTTTCAAGGACAGACGGGCAAATGTCCATGAAGAACCGCGATCAGGCCGACCATCAGTGATCACAGAAGATTTGGTCAAAGCCGTGGACGCAAAGATTCGTGATGATCGGCGATTCAAAATTTCAACTTTAGCATTGGAATTTCCGAAAGTGGGTAGAACAAGTTTGCACAAAATTGTCTCTGAAAATCTGCAATTTCACATATTGTGCGCGTTGGGTTCCCAGGCTGCTTACTGAGGAACACCAATTGAAAATAATGGCTTGTGCTCTTGATTTTTTGGACCGATATCATACGGAAGTTGGTCAATTTTTAGAGAAGGTTGTCACAGGGGACGAGACGTGAAAGAAGCAGTTACAGACTGGTTATCCTCACAGGTGGCAGACGTCTATGACTTAGGCATACAAAAGCTTGTAGAACGTTATTGCAAATGTATAATCAAATATGGAAACTATGTAAAAAAAATATAAAACATTTAAGGAATTAAATAAAAGAAGTTTTTTGAAAAAATCTGTGATGGTTTATATTTTATGAGAAATCGGACCTTACTTTCCGAATAACNAAATAAAAGAAGTTTTTTGAAAAAATCTGTGATGGTTTATATTTTATGAGAAATCGGACCTTACTTTCCGAATAACTCTCGTACATTACACGTAAGCGATGACTAAAATTATGTCGTAAAGAATAGTGATGCACATTCAATACCACGTATTTCCAAAAAATGATATGTTTCAGCAAAATAACTGGATAATAACTTGGTGTTTGTGTAATATATATTCCACAGTTTAAATAATTATAATTATAAATAAAAATACTTTTTAAACTTTTATGTTTTTNGTTTGTGTAATATATATTCCACAGTTTAAATAATTATAATTATAAATAAAAATACTTTTTAAACTTTTATGTTTTTTATCGAAAATAATACGAAAAAAGGCGGTATGTGTGTGGGTAAGAATTTTTCATGGACATTATATTTTATCTGCAACTACTTACATAAAACCCAATAATAGTATAGATTTTATGACATATTTAAGAATAGAAAATAATTGCTATTTAATAAAATTATTAATAAGTCTATTTTAATTATGTTTTAATTTGAACAGGTAGACATACTTTATATAAAATTTTATTGATATGTATACATTTATAATAAAGAACATTTACACATGAGAATAATTATAATAAATTTTATATATTAATAAGNTACACATGAGAATAATTATAATAAATTTTATATATTAATAAGGGGTGTGCGAATAGAAAAATGTTCGAATAGCTGCTAGTAAACATTTAATTTCACTCACATATAATAGAAATAACTACCATTTCACTGATTAAACGACAAATGCTTCCCACATAAATAATACTTGCATATTCAAGTGCAAGTATATCATGTTTAAAAGATGATTTGCTGTTTATTAAACTAAAAAGTTTTCTCCAAAATAATGTAACCGAGAATAAATAATGCACTTTATATATATATACATATATATAATAACAATAATATTTGCATGAAATATGGAAATTTGAGACTGATTCATTGTGAAAAAATTATGATAACTTGTATGCATTTTCACAGCAGGAAAGAATTGAAATATTTTTGGTCATCAATAAATCTCCCAAAGATCTTTGCAGAAAAATAAACGCTTTATCAGGAAAACAAACTATTTCCTTGGTGTTCCAGTTTTATTTTCAGCTATCATCAATTTTGTTTTGAATGATCGTCATTGTTTACGACAAGAGTGATGCCTTGAAGTTTAAAATATGTATTTTCGCTGTTGAATTGGTAGCACATTCTGCAAACGCATAGGCTTGCCGCTTGCAGTTTCTGTACTATTTGCTAACCAACTACAAACCGTTGTAGATGTTTGCAATTTATTGCTACCGAGATCCTGAGTGGGAACCAGAATCTGGTTACCGTAAGTTGTAAATTCTATGAAACACTATGTAAATGCAAACGTTTCGTTGTAAACGCTTGCAACCGTCTTGAGACCAACGTAACTTGTACGACCCGCCACTACTAGCGCTGTTAGTTCGCGTAAAACCCACCACGCCTATGATGCGACGCCATATTGGTATTTGTTTCCCAGCCCACATCACTTTTCTGTGGTCCACCGTGTTGCTTAATCATGACATCAACGATTCACCGAAATTGTATACTTTTTGATGTGTTTGCAGAAATAAAATGTTATAATTTCCCCGGAATTCCAAAAATATTCTGTGTGTTCGTAACACTGGGTCATGTGCTATNGCAGAAATAAAATGTTATAATTTCCCCGGAATTCCAAAAATATTCTGTGTGTTCGTAACACTGGGTCATGTGCTATGTGGATAAAAGCTTTACAAAGACGTTTTTGTATTGGCAGTGCACAACCCCGGTGACATAACCTTTTCATGCTAATTTTTTCGGGTGCAAACAATAAGAATGAAGAAATACATCCTACATCTGTAAATGCTACAGTGATAGTAAATAATACTGGGGTTTATCATGTTTGTAAACGAGTTTCTCAATAACATAACCCAGATAAACCATCTCGCGTGGATCGTTTATTTGCCGCCGTTTCAAATGAAAAAAAAAACATAAAAACGACCAGTTATCTAAATCAGTAATGGTCCAGCTCTACCTAATCTGGAAAAAATGTTCAAATGAACGACTTAAAGTGAGTATGTATATAATGTTAAGAAATTAACCGCTTGAGAGACGGAAATGTAAATTATTCGCAATTTTCGCAGAAGATATTCGAAGTTCCAATGCGAATAATTCGTAATTTACCATTCGCAACTATTCGAATTCTAGAATATTCTCGCACCAATAACATTTTTCCTTATAAGTTTTGCGCTGTCTTGTTATTTTGCAAGGTAACGAGCAATGTTTTGTGAATTACAGTTTCGTTTTAAAAACTGAAATGTCTCCAAAGTTCAAAATTAACCATATCTGTAGATTTTAAATGCAGTATGTATATTCTTAGGGTTGAAATGTGTAGATGTACGCCCACATACGTATTTGACTATTTTAATCTTAATCTCTCACAAGTCTTGCTACGGCCATTTTGCAGAAGTCTCCGCTAGTTGGAAGGAACTGTGGTTACGCGGATAACGCAGAAAGTCTTCACACGTGTGAACCGCTCGCTACCCTCTCTCTGCTAGGCGTTGTCTGCGACCGTGTGAATCCACCTGTCAGCTGGATTCACATTTACGCCTATCATGCCAAACAGACGGAGCAGACAAAACCTATGGTTGTTCGCATGTAAACAGATTTTTTTGCGTAGCCATTTTGCTGTTGAATTCGTGATTTCTGCCCCAAAGACACTAAAACAAATTATAGATAACAAACTAGAAGCTGCCATCGTTATACTCTAGTAAATTCACCCCATTATANAAAGACACTAAAACAAATTATAGATAACAAACTAGAAGCTGCCATCGTTATACTCTAGTAAATTCACCCCATTATACTGCGATTTATTTACTTAATTATTTTCAAGAGATTGTCACTTTATTTTTACATAAAAAAATATTTTTCACTTAAGTGCTACCGTTTCGGTTCATTTTCAAACTACATTTATTTAATACAAATGTTGAATNAAAGACTCTAAAACAAATTATAGATAACAAACTAGAAGCTGCCATCGTTATACTCTAGTAAATTCACCCCATTATAGTGCGATTTATTTACTTAATTATTTTCAAGAGATTGTCACTTTATTTTTACATTAAAAAATATTTTTCACTTAAGTGCTACCGTTTCGGTTCATTTTCAAACTACATTTATTTAATACAAATGTTGAATNAAAAAAATATTTTTCACTTAAGTGCTACCGTTTCGGTTCATTTTCAAACTACATTTATTTAATACAAATGTTGAATAAAATTAACGTTTATATTCACGTATTTAATTATCAATACGTACATTGAAGTATTATATACATTTACATCAATACACGTCAATAATCCAAGAAATTCATACTATAAAATATGTGAACCAGCTGACTTCTGGGAAATATTAGCGAAGTCTGCTCTTTCTGCGAGCAGAAAATATCGGCGTGAGTTCAACTTTTCTGCGCGACTCGTGCGGGAACCAAGGACGGCTTCTGATTGGCTGTTTTAATGTTCCGCTCTGTCTGTTCTGCTTACATGTGAACCGGGCATCAACCTCACCTGCATGCCGTCAGTAAACAAAGAACAGCATACCATAGATGTAGTACACGAGAAAATACGCTCTATTCCGGACATGTGTTCGCACGCTCACCGCACCACAAGCGCTACATGTATTGTATTTACACCCCTAGTCTGCGTGCCACGGTGCCATGGTTTCACCATCTCAAGTCACGTTATCATCTATGGAATTGCTAGACCGTGACAAATTTTTGTAAACATTCCGACATTTTGTTAAATTTTTGTTACGTTGAAACAAAATATTTCTCCATTTCTGACGTTAGTTCGGATTCATAAAATAATGTGTTCTCTTGCATAAATACTTTCATAATATGCTTAAAATCGCAACAAAAGAATTAGGTGAAAAAAAACCCATCATTTTGCATGGGCGTTTGCCGCAACCAAAATAGCAGTTGTTCGTTAACATGAAGTTCATTTAATTGGTGCTTTACTGTATATAGGAGTAGAACACTTTAAAATAAAAATCAGGCCTTTCAAACAAATCATAACTACTCGTGGCAGCAGGTATGTTAACTTGCACTTCAGGTGAGGGAGTGGCTGTCTACCTACCATTGAAACAACGTAATTTATATTCTTACAAACTGTTTTGAGGTAAATATTTCACATTTAAATGATAGTTACGACGAATAAAATGTTGGCTTTCATACAGCATATGTGATCGATGGATGCGGAACATTGATGTTTACAGTGTCGTTGCATGTAAGCTTGTTTAACATTGTTTACATAGGATGTTTGTTATGACCGTCCAAAAAAATTAATTGATGGAAAAAATGGCACCTGCGAGACCAATATGAATTTCCACTACACTCACACCTACACACACCTACNAAATTAATTGATGGAAAAAATGGCACCTGCGAGACCAATATGAATTTCCACTACACTCACACCTACACACACCTACCCACACACAAGCACATGTAATAAAAACTATTTCCTACCCATGTGACCTTAGCGCCGTCGTGTTTAGTTTATCAGCGCCATCTGCTTCTGTGCGATGGTGTACTCTTTGCTCGTCTGGGATCCCCTCCTCTTTTCGGCCGGGCAAATCTCCCTGCCTCCCCCTTTCCTANGCAAACCTCTCTGCCTCCCCCTTTCCTATTCGTGCGTTATATTAGTTGATTGGCCGTGGTAGTTTATTACGGCCTTGCACGTCTTCGCTCTGCCTACTCTACGCCCCTCAGACATCTGCTACGTCACGCCTCTACTCTACGCCTGCCAGATCTACGTTTGTTCCTGGTAGCTTAGCTGCACTTCAGCTCTGTCAGCTGAGCTCAAACACCGCTACCATGTTACCGAACTGACGTTCTGCCAGTCACGCTACACAGCGACGGCGCACTTAATACACGGCGAGTTGTGGGAGACGATAAGTCTGCGGTAGAGTGTTCAAATGGTTGGTAATTAGTGTTGCAAGTGGTGTTGTACCTGGGTGTGCAGTGGTGCTGGTCCATTTCCAAAGTTAGGTTGTGGCTGCCCTTCCAAATTACGTTTCGACTTAACTATGGTGTCGCGTTACTGTGTGTCCTTTATTAACTTGTCGTGTTGGTCCTTGTTCGCCGCCCAAGTTTTAGTTGGTTTGGTTTATTTCACTGTTTCCACGACATTATCGTTAGGCCGTTATTCTTTTAAATTGATTGTTGACCGGCTTTTGTAATGTTTTTAACGGTCAGAGCTTTGACGGGTCCAAAACGACTGCCTCCCACCGTAACTGTTTTAATTGTTTTTAATATTATTTTATTGGAAATTGAGGCTTTGATGGGCAATTCTTGCTGCTCTCCTTTCTGTAGTATTTTAAAGTTAAATGGGTGCTGTGAATAATTCTAAGTAAAGAAGTCAAGAAAGGATAGTAAATCTTTAGCTGTTGCGTTGGAAAATTACATTTTGGATCGTTGTAAATTAAATTCTAATTTTAATGGAGCCTAGATGCATTTTATATATATTGTATTTTTTTTCCTTTTGTGATCCGATGCCAGTGATGCGTTTTAATGAATCATATCAATTGTATGACCTATTGAATATTTGTTACTAATTTTGATCACTTTTTATCCACGCCTGATTTGTTTATACACTAGATTTTATTAGTATTTTATGCGTTGTTTGCTATTGTGGGTTTGTTTTCCTTCTTAAAATAAAAAGTGTTCAAACTTGTCTGTATTTGTTTGTGAACTTGACACACTACCGTCTCTTGTTGAATCACGTTAATGCGCTTTTATAAGGAAATATAGGGGCTTTTAGCAATTGCAACGTTGCACTGTAGTTGGTAGTTGTGTAATAGTTAAAGTACACTGAAGAGCCAAAACAACTGGTATAGGCGTGCGTATGCAAATAACAGAGGTATGGAACCAATCAGAGTAACGCGATGCGGTCGGCAGCTAGATCGGGTACTACTGCTTCAATGGCAGGTTATCAACCTTTAAGTTTGTTTGAACGTGGTGTTATAGTCGGCGCACGAGAGATGGGACATAGCATCTCCGAGGTAGCGATAACATTTGGATGTTCGTGTACGACCATTTCACGAGTGTACCGTGAATATCGGGAATCCGGTAAAACATCACATCTTCGAGATCGCTGCGGCCGGAAAAAGATTGTGAAAGAACGGGACAAACGACGACTGACGAGAATCATTAAACGTGACAGAAGTGCAACCCTTTCTCAAATTGGCGCAGATTGGATTTGTGGACTGCCCTGCAGGATTTATGGTGTTAACTGGTTCCTGCATACCTTCAGAGATTAGTTGAGTCCATGCCATGGTATGTTGCGGCACTTCTGCGTGCTCAGGGGGCTCTACACGATATTAGGCAGGTGTACCAGTTTTTTTTTCTTCAGTGTATATAGCATATCCACTACTTAATTAATTTTTAGGTAATTATGGTTTCATTTGTAACTTAAGTGAGCTTTAAATAATAAACATTGGGTTTGTTCAAGAAAAAAAAGATTTTTTTTAACCTGGAAAACAGGGAATGGTCACAGAAATCTTATTTGAGAATCTTGTAATCACCCTTTTGATGAAAAATCTACTTTTAAAAATATGATCAATTTATATGGTGGCTGATGCTGTAGGCATGTTAGTACTACAGAAATGTACATTGAGTGTATTTTTTTTGTACGTTAGTTTGTATATGATGCCAGTGAAAGCATTTTAATTTCAATGTTTAATTTATTATGTAAATTCTGCAGGTAGGAACAGATTTGGAACTGAATGTTTCACAAAGGCGGCAGAGCACCAGCATATGCACAGTGCTGTACTTGCTGTGTGTGAGGCAGGAGCCTGTATACAAGTTATGTGTAGTGGCAGACAGTTATGTAATTTGCATGGGAACTGGAGCAAGCATTCTACATACTTACACTCTTCACATTGCGTTACGTGTGCTGGCATTCTCAAAATCTTTGCTATCGTTTATAATATTATAGAACGTTTTCTTTACTGCGTTCCCGATGCCAAAGGGAAGAATTTCAATACATCACTTAATTGAACAATTTGTCATACATAATTGTGATTAAGTCAGTGTCAACTAAATAGAAGCTGAAATGGTTTGTGAACAACTTTTTTTATAAATATGGAGCTGTAAATATTTATGCATTGTTATTTATTGTGAAAAGAAAGAATTTCACCATGGCACTAAAAGCAACAATTTCTCATATAGAGTTTGTTTGTGAACAACCTTTTTTTGTATAAATGTGGAGCTGTTAATATTTGTATGATGTTTTTTATAGAATCTATCTATCTCATTAATCAAGAACGGAAGTTTGAAGGGTGAATTTGGGGGTGCACAGCGCCCCTCCCTTAAGGGGTAGAGGGTTGGAACAAAATTTGTGCACAACCTTGAACCTTCATCTTTCAACGCCCCACCCCCTCCCCTTCTTCCTTCCCCATGGGAGGAGATGAGACGACCAGAGGGGTGTGTTTTTAACTTTCGTCGGTGCTGGAAGTCGCAGTTTTCGGTCGATTGGGGTGGGATTTGATGGAGGGCTGTTGTCTTTGGATCCTTCCTCATCCGCGGGTTTGTTATGCCCTTATGGGAAAATGTTGGTACCCCTGCAGGATGGAGAGGGGTAATCTAATTTCCAGTCCTGGGAGAAGCAGTTGTCGGCCTATGGCAATGGGATTTGAGGGAAGTAACTTACTTAGGCCCTTTTCGATTGATGTTGGTACACCTGAGGGTGGTTGGGGGTTTATATATGGTTTTATGTCCCTGGGAATAACAGTTTTTGTGTCCGATAGCTACGGCATTTGAGGGAGGGAATTTGGTTAAGTCCTTTTGGATGCTTGGTTTGGGCGATAGAAGCAGAGATGATATAGAACGTGACAGAGATCGCGTGTATCACTGAGACAAGTGATGTGGAACGAAAGGAGACATTTTTGGCTGGGATTTTTTTCAGCCTCAACTGATACAGAACGTGACGGAGATCACGTGTATCATTGTGCCCAGTGGTTTGGGGCAAAATTGCAACCATGGCTATCCCACACCTCAATGGGACTTCTTTAGTGCACCCTGCATCACATATGGTCACATATGTGATGTTGCCGGTCCCAAGCCCGGATAAATACAGAGGGGGTGTGTTTGATGTGTAGGCGTACANCGCACGCTCACCGCACCACAAGCGCTACATGTATTGTATTTACACCCCTAGTCTGCGTGCCACGGTGCCATGGTTTCACCATCTCAAGTCACGTTATCATCTATGGAATTGCTAGACCGTGACAAATTATTGTAAACATTCCGACATTTTGTTAAATTTTTGTTACGTTGAAACAAAATATTTCTCCATTTCTGACGTTAGTTCGGATTCATAAAATAATGTGTTCTCTTGCATAAATACTTTCATAATATGCTTAAAATCGCAACAAAAGAATTAGGTGAAAAAAAACCCATCATTTTGCATGGGCGTTTGCCGCAACCAAAATAGCAGTTGTTCGTTAACATGAAGTTCATTTAATTGGTGCTTTACTGTATATAGGAGTAGAACACTTTAAAATAAAAATCAGGCCTTTCAAACAAATCATAACTACTCGTGGCAGCAGGTATGTTAACTTGCACTTCAGGTGAGGGAGTGGCTGTCTACCTACCATTGAAACAACGTAATTTATATTCTTACAAACTGTTTTGAGGTAAATATTTCACATTTAAATGATAGTTACGACGAATAAAATGTTGGCTTTCATACAGCATATGTGATCGATGGATGCGGAACATTGATGTTTACAGTGTCGTTGCATGTAAGCTTGTTTAACATTGTTTACATAGGATGTTTGTTATGACCGTCCAAAAAAATTAATTGATGGAAAAAATGGCACCTGCGAGACCAATATGAATTTCCACTACACTCACACCTACACACACCTACACACACACAAGCACATGTAATAAAAACTATTTCCTACCCATGTGACCTTAGCGCCGTCGTGTTTAGTTTATCAGCGCCATCTGCTTCTGTGCGATGGTGTACTCTTTGCTCGTCTGGGATCCCCTCCTCTTTTCGGCCGGGCAAACCTCTCTGCCTCCCCCTTTCCCCTTCGTGCGTTATATTAGTTGATTGGCCGTGGTAGTTTATTACGGCCTTGCACGTCTTCGCTCTGCCTACTCTACGCCCCTCAGACATCTGCTACGTCACGCCTCTACTCTACGCCTGCCAGATCTACGTTTGTTCCTGGTAGCTTAGCTGCACTTCAGCTCTGTCAGCTGAGCTCAAACACCGCTACCATGTTACCGAGCTGACGTTCTGCCAGTCACGCTACACAGCGACGGCGCACTTAATACACGGCGAGTTGTGGAAGACGATAAGTCTGCGGTAGAGTTTTCAAATGTTTGGTAATTAGTGTGGCAAGTGGTGTTGTACCTGGGTGTGCTGTGGTGCTGGTCCATTTCCAAAGTTAGGTTTTGGCTGCCCTTCAAAATTACGTTTCGACTTAACTATGGTGTCGCGTTATTGTGTTTCCTTTTGTGTCGCGTTCGTCCTTGTTCGCCGCCCAAGTTTTAGTTGGTTTGGTTTATTTCACTGTTCCCACGATCTAATCATTAGGCCGTTATTCTTTTAAATTGATTGTTGACCGGCTTTTGTAATGTTTTTAACGGTCAGAGATTTGACGGGTCCAAAACGACTGCCTCCCACCGTAACTGTTTTAATTGTTTTTAATATTATTTTATTGGAAATGGAGGCTTTGATGGGCAATTCTTGCTGCCCTCCTTTCTGTAGTATTTTAAAGTTGAATGGGTGCTGTGAATAATTCTAAGTAAAGAAGTCAAGAAAGGATAGTAAATCTTTAGCTGTTGCGTTGAAAAATTACATTTTGAATCGTTGTAAATTAAATTCTAATTTTAATGGAGCCTAGATGCATATATTGTATTTTTTTTCCTTTTGTGATCCGATGCCAGTGATGCGTTTTAATGAATCATATCAATTGTATGAAATATTGAATATTTGTTACTAATTTTGATCACTTTTTATCCACGCCTGATTTGTTTATACACTAGATTTTATTAGTATTTTATGCATTGTTTGCTATTGTGGGTTTGTTTTCCTTCTTAAAATAAAAAGTGTTCAAACTTGTCTGTATTTGTTTGTGAACTTGACACACTCCCGTCTCTTGTTGAATCACGTTAATGCGCTTTTATAAGGAAATATAGGCGCTTCTAGCAATTGCAACGTTGCACTGTAGTTGGTAGTTGTGTAATAGTTAAAGTACACTGAAGAGCCAAAACAACTGGTATAGGCGTGCGTATGCAAATAACAGAGGTATGGAACCAATCCNTCATGTACGACCATTTCACGAGTGTACCGTGAATATCGGGAATCCGGTAAAACATCACATCTTCGACATCGCTGTGGCCGGAAAAAGATCGTGAACGAACGGGACAAACGACGACTGACGAGAATCATTAAACGTGAAAGACGTGCAACCCTTTCTCAAATTGGCGCAGATTGGATTTGTGGACTGCCCTGCAGGATTTATGGTGTTAAATGGTTCCTGCATACCTTCAGAGATTACTTTAGTCCATGCCATGGTATGTTGCGGCACTTCTGCGTGCTCAGGGGGCTCTACACGATATTAGGCAGGTGTACCAGTTTTTTTTTCTTCAGTGTATATAGCATATCCACTACTTAATTAATTTTTAGGTAATTATGGTTTTATTTGTAACTTAAGTGAGCTTTAAATAATAAACATTGTGTTTGTTCAAGAAAAAAGATTTTTTTAACCTGGAAAACAGGGAATGGTCACAAAAATCTTATTTCAGAATCTTGTAATCACCCTTTTGATGAAAAATCTACTTTTAAAAATATGATTAATTTATAAGGTGGCTGATGCTGCAGGCATGTTAGTACTACAGAAATGTAGATTGAGTGTATTTTTTTGTACGTTAGTTTGTAGATGATGCCAGTGAAAGCATTTTCATTTCAATTTTTAATTTATTTTGTAAATTCTGCGGGTAGGAACAGATTTGGAACTGAATGTTTCACAAAGGCGGCAGAGCATCAGCATATGCACAGTGCTGTACTTGCCTGTGTGTGAGGCAGGAGCCTGAATACAAATTATGTGTAGTTGCAGACAGTTATGTAATTTGCATGGGAACTGGAGCAAGCATTCTACATACTTACACTCTTCACATTGCGTTACGTGTGCTGGCATTCTCAAAATCTTTGCTATCGTTTATAATATTATAGAACGTTTTCTTTACTGCGTTGAGAGTTTTGTTTACCTACATTCTCATTCACTGCAACATAGCAGACCCACTGCTAATGTTTAACAACCTTAAACAATATATGCTCGATGACACAGCTGACGATGTAGTGGCTTCTAAAAATAGAGCACTAATCCACATTCCAGTTCAGGCTGGGTGTGTTTAACAAATCGCTCGCCGATTTCGGGCTTCCATGCCACAATTTCTGCCATGTACACGACCTGCCACAATTTGAAGTTGAAACAGAATGCAATGAAGGTGAACGCACGCGTTCTGTTCTGAATACCGACCAGGCAGTTGCCTTCGGCGAGGTGATGGCTGCAGTTGCTGCTGCTGATGGTGGTGATGAACTCCAGTGCAGAGTTTTTTTCGTAGATGGCCCTGGAGGCTCGGGGAAAACGTTCCTATACAACTTTATCATACATTACCTTCGGGCAGAAAACAAAGTTGTATGCCCCGTTGCTTGGACAGGCATAGCCTCAATACTGTTGTAAGGAGGGAGCACTTCACATGCACTTTTCAAACTACCTGTACTAGTCATGCAAGGGTCCGTGTGTGGCATCTCGGAACAGTCGCCCCAAGCTGAGCTATTTAGGAACTGCAGCCTCATTATATGGGACGAGGCACCCATGGCTCCCAAGGAGGCGCTGCACTGTGTTGACAGACTCTTGAGACCCATTGCCCAGAACGATCGCACCAAGTTCGGAGGGAAGGTATTGCTCCTCGGCGGTGATTTCCGCCAAGTTCTACCTGTGTTGAGCCACGGAGGCAGCGCAGACCAAGTGAATGCCTGCCTGAAGAACTCCCCACTGTGGCCGTTTTTCAGATAGCTGCACCTCAAGAACAACATGAGGGTCAACCAAGGGCAAGAGGAGTTCCAGCAGTTCCTGCTGCGAATCGGCGAGGGGACACTTCCGCCCATCCCCAGCCTGCCCGATGACTACGTGCCGCTACCTCAGATCTTATGGCTTTCCCAGAACGGTGACATCTGCAGCCACGTCTTCGGACATGAGGTGATGACTGAAGAGGTACTGAGTGGTGTCCAAGTCTTTCTACTATCGCTGTGCATTGACAGAGTGGTTCCTGTTGCTACAAAATGTGTGTGCTTTTATGATTGCAGGTCATAAGCTTGAGGGCGATCCTCTGTCCGAAAAACGAAGATTTTGATGACATAAATGCCACTATGGTGTCCCGCCTGTGTGGCGAGAGCAGAACATTCCTCAGCCAAGACCAGCTGGAGTACAGCGAAGGCGATTCCATGAGTGTCCCCGTTGAGTTTCTCAACTTGCTGACTGTGTGATCTTTACCGCCACATTCACTCACTCTCGCAGTTGGCTGCTGCAAAATGTTAATAAGAAACCTCGACACCAAGCACGGACTCTGTAATGGGACCAGGTTGTTGGTGGTCAGCATGTCGGACTATGTCATTGATGCAAAGATGATCACTGGGTCTTACAAGGGTGACAGGGCCTACATTCCCAGAATTAAACTGTTGTCTTCCCCGGCTGACTTTCCTTTTTCTTTCAGTCGCAGACAGTTTCCTGTCCGCTTGACATTTGCCATGATTATAAATAAAAGCCAAGGTCAGACATTCGACTGTATAGGGATTTACCTTCCACATCGAGTGTTCAGCCACGGACAGCTGTATGTCGCACTGTCCCATGGTAAGAGCTTCGACTCTGTGTCAGTGCTGGCTAAACCATCATCAGGCATCATCCTGCAAAAACATCATCAAAACAAAACATTCACTCTGAATGGGTGAACCCGGAAATTCTGGCTTAACATTTCCTAAAACAAGCCACCTCTTCCTTCTTACCAAAAAACCTCTCTAATCATTTAAAAACCACATATTCTTCAAATAAACACCTCTCCTTCTGTACGCAAATTAACAAGTGCTTTTCTGCTACTCTGCAACGAACACTTTGACCTCCTCAGTGACACACCATTTGCCGAAGACTTGAATTTTATCAAGTCCGTTGTTTATTCTGTGTGCTGGCCAACGACACGTGGAAGTGTCCTCGGCACTGCAGCTTCATTTTCTACAGTAGGTGGGTACATATACCTTTCCCCATTTCCGCGACAGAACACACTCTGTTCTTACATCGCGTACACAAAGTATTAAATGTTCACTTGCCCGCAAACGAATACAGATTACAACACTTCATTCATCACCCATAATGCAGCCTGCATCACTGTATGTTAGCATAGTTCACATGCGGTGATGTTGCCGGTCCCAAGCCCGGATAAATTCAGAGGGAAGGTGAAGCTAACGCGCCATGAGATGCAACGTTAGCACACCATGGAGGTGTGGCAATGGTTTTAGCCCTCCATAAGGTGAGTTCAGACGTGGTTCCTTCTCATCTCCAAGTCCCTTTAGCCTTAAGGCTATACAATTATCATACAAGGGGGTTGGTCTTGATACCGACTCGGACCAAACTGACCCTAACGGATCACATTACCAAAAACGTTTTGTGGTTCTTTCCTGGGTCTGTAAGTTCAGTCTTGGGACATGAGGCGTCTACAGACGACTCATAACCCGAGGCCGGCGTGTTGTACTCACCAGGCCAGTTACCATGCTGTCACCTGTTGGGACTCACACCTGCTCTGGGACGGGCACTTATGTGATGCTGTGGTAGGTCATTGCATGATTTCAAACACACAAATAATTCCTACCACGAGGTGAAGTTAGACGTGGTTCCTGCTCACCCGTGGAGGAGTGGCAGTGGTTGTAGCCCTCCATAAGGTGAACTCAGATGTGGTTCCTGCTCACTTTCACCCTTCGTTAAGGTATGGGTGCATGTAGACAGATGTGGTACCTGTTCTCAATCGTAAATGTAGGCGACTTTGAGTGCAAGTCGCAAACAAGAGTATGAGCTGGCACAATTCGGAGGGCCGACTAAGATTCTTTTTCTCAATAAGGTGTACTGAGAAGTGCTTCATTCTCACACAATACCTTCTCCAAGGTACTACCAAAGGCATTCATTGCCTAAAATGTTTTCTTAGCAACGAGACACAAAGGATTAAACACGGCCGTTGTAGTCCACTGGGAAATATTAATACCATCTCCCTCAAAGAATGTAGACAGATGTGGTTCCTGTCCTACACTTATACTTTTAAAAAAAGTTGAAGTTAGAAGTGGTTCCTTCTCACCAGGTCTTCTCCAAGGTTGTTCCGGACAGGTTGTTCGTGGTTGTTCTATCCTTACACATTGTCTTTGTAATCATACACAAAATGAGAGAACACTACCATTGCAGCCCCCTAGGAAACCATTACACAGTATGTATATACTAACAACGCTACTCTTACAACAAAGCAAATTTTCACCAGGTACCTGCCCCACCCAAGGATAGTGCACCCACGGAATCCACGTGCCGACCCCTGGGGTTTTCTTTAATGGATTTCCGATGTAGAGGGAAATAATTTTAATACATCACTAACTGCAACGAGTTCTCATAGAGAGTTGTGATTTAGTCAATGTCAACTACACAGAAAATCAAGTGGTTTGGAAACAATCTGTTTTTTTTTTATAAATGTAGAATGGTAAATATCTGTGTATTTTTTAATAGAATCTTTTTTTACTGCATTCCCGTTGTCGAAGGAAATAATTTCAATACGTCATCAAATGCAACAATTCATTATATAGATTTGTGATTTAGTCAATGTCAACTCTATAGAAGTAGAAATAGTTTCTAAACATCTGTTTTTTTTTATATAGAACACTGTAAACATGTATGTGTTGTTTTCTTTTTCCACTTCGTCTAATATAAATATTAAATTTAATGATGGTATATCGAAAATATTTTGGTAGAGTTAAATTTTTGGGGGCAGTAACAGTCAAAAAGAGTTTATATAGTGTAAGAGTTCAATAAAAACACTAAACTTCTCTCACCCATGCCCAAACTAAATAGTTTTACATAAAAATATAAGAACAAAAAAAA
>NQII01007292.1:0-12552 GCA_002778355.1 Clitarchus hookeri | reverse complement strand
GAGTAATCTCTTATACAGGTATCAGAAACGAAAGAAATCGGCACAACGAGAAATAATAAAGAGAGGATATTAATAAAAAAATTTAAAAAAAAACCAGAAAATGAATTATTATTGGTTAAACAAGATAATCGCGCCAATTCTCTGGCACGTGTGTCGACCACATCTCGCCAACAACACACGGAACGAAGGCTTGTAAACAAATGGCCGCTCTACTTTCACCTTGAGCGGGATCACGTGAGTATGCAAGAAACGATGAAATCTAAATATGTTAGCATCACGTCATTAATAATTGGCATAATAAGATACAAGTCTTTTCGAAACCTATTTGTAAGCGATAAATTAACAATTATGTTAAAAGTTTGGAACTATTTCCTCTCTTTGTGCTGGCAACCTAACGGCATAACTGTATCCGCGCTCGCCGGTGTTTGTAATGTTATATGCATATAGCTAACGGATAGGGTGTTTTTTTCAAAGGTTGATTTTCAAAAGTTTCTTCCAGTCGTGAACCCACTATAGTGTGTTAATTTTTCTGGAGAAGTTTTTGTTTTGTCAGCCGAATAAAATGTGTTGAAAAGTAAATAATATCTAATGAATTAGTGTTCATTTCATTGATATATCGGCATAAATTGCTGTTATTTAAGCTAAATGAACAGCAGATTTAGAAGTTTATATTAACTAATGAATTAGTGATTGCACTACTAATTTATATGTAAAAGTGACTGTACTTTCAGCAAAATGAAATGTGTTCAAAAGTTACTATTCACAAATAAATTAGTCATTATACTACCAATTTATCAGGAGAAATTACTGTTCTTTATACTGAACCGACCTTTATTAAAATTTACACTTCACTGCTAAAACAGTGACAAAAAGACCAGATTGACAGTGAAAACTACAGTTTTGACTGTTGAAGCAACTCTTCGAAACCGTTTATGTTTACTTATTAATAAGTAGAATTAACTAATTCAACACTGTTTGAATAAGTTGATTTATTTCACTGACGTAATTAGTACTTTTCCACTGATTCTGGATGGAGCCGTTTTAACTTATTGGCTCAGTGAAAATTCACTGTCAGTCAGTGAATATTCACTGATTCCTGTTTTTAGAGTGTAGGTTTACATCCCGGGGATTACTCGACCGGTCACTATCAAATCTCATGGGAAATTCTTTCTTAATAAACATTTTTAACACGTGCGTTCATTTCATACAAGTAGTACGAGTTTCCAACAAAATATTCGATTATGTCTGAAGAATAATTTTAGTTTTCTTTCCTTCTGCTATACTATTGGCTGAAGCCCTTACGCACGCACTCGTCACCCAATAAAATCTCACCATTCCGTAAAATGCCACACGTCGAGGATGCTTGTTGCACGATACGTACATGATGACCACAAACCGAGTCGTAATTAATACAAGATGTCAGTTTGATACGAACACATTCATTCGACGGCGTATATTGGGAGAGGCGGGCTGTCTGTCACAGCGACCAGCGAAGAGAGAGTATCGCTCCTGGCATGAATGTTGATTGTATTCTTCGGATGTTGAAGATTTTCGTAACAACTGTTAGGTTTTCACATCTAACTGCCGCATATAGTATCGCCATATTAATGAAGGACGAAAGCTAGGGGCTGAAGAAATGCAAAGTTTGGAAAAGCGGAGTGCCCACACCTCGTCTATCACAATCCTCCACGCACCACTCCCCGTCGGAGGGGATTGTTAGACGCAGAGGGTGCGTTCTGTTGTTTACGATATTCAATCGTGTGCCGTTTTCGCCCCGTCCGTACTAAGGACTTGCATTTATTCATCGGGACATCGTTTAGGGGGAGATTATCTTAGTCTAAGAGTTATTAAAAAAAATTTATTTTTAGGAGGGGTTTACTGTTTGATTCCTAGTATCACCAAATCGGTTAAGCAAACGATATTCCAATTTGGCAAGCTTCTTAGACTTACCAGTTCCCATTGTTACGCCATGTACCGTCGACCTCGCCTTAACTGTGACACTTTGCTGGGGTTGAATTTCAAATCGCTATTTCTCCAACATTTCGAGCTACGATGACGTGACACNTGTTGTTTTTTTTTTTTAATTTGTGGGGGGGGGGGATTTTTAAATGTTGCTCCCTGCTTGTAGAAACTTCTTTCGTTGGTTTTTCCGCACACATCCTCGAGTTTTGTGTAGAATTTCCTTGTTTATGATAATTTCACATACTTTTCCTCTTCTTTAAGGTGGCTCTGTTTTCGTGCCCCATGGGTACCGCAAATTGTACTTCGAAAATTACTTCTTTAGGTGCGCATTCCCATCTTTTCCATAACAACTTTCGTGGGATACAGATTTTTTAAAACTCTTTCTTCTTGAGCCACCCTCTCATACGAGCCCCTCCCCTCCCCAACCATAACCCAATAAGGGTCAATATGGTTGGGAAATGTTTTGCTGCTTCTTACATTTGATTGTCTTCAGAACAGAAAAAAAAAATTTTGCACCGAGGCGTCGTTTAAGGAGGAGTTTGTCACAGACTAGGGATTTTCCATTTGAGATTTTAAGGGGGGTCGATTTTTGTTCCCCAATATTCCCGAAAAGATTTTACCAATTGCGTTTCAATTTGGCACGCTCTTTAACCCTATCACTTTCTCATCCTTTCATAGTGTACCATCGACATCACCTTGACCGTAAGGTTTTAAGTGGGGTTCGAATTTCAAACTGTTATACTTCCACAACTTTCTGAGCTACGACAACGGGACTCGGCAGGCCACGCTCAGGTGTGTAAGAATTTGCCGGTTTATGCTAGGATTTCCCTACTTTTCCCCTGTTTCACCTGCAACTAGTAGTTTGTAGTACCTGCGTGTTCTGCTTCTGTGTGACACGTTGGCCGTGAGTCCTGCTTCAACGAGTTACGTTGACGTCCTCAAACTCACGTCACGTGATTCACCTGCGCAGAATAATCACCGCGAAGTCACGCAGGCCGGATCACAGGTAAAAGTTTGTTGACTGTCGGAGAATGCTAGATAGTGGGTAGTTTGAAACCAAGAGGCTATTGCTGAATGTCGGTGCAATCTAGAGATCGTCATACTCTGTGCATGTAGCAACATTCATGCTATGCACGTAATGTAGTTGCGAGTGTTCTGTCCAGTGCTGTTAGATACCGCGCGCATTACATTAGGTAGCTAAAGTTTTGATTTGGCCCGAAGTTTCAAATGTGATATTTATACTGTATCTGGTGTTTCATAACTGAAAATATTGAGCTTTACTTCAGTAAACACAATGATATTTTTTTCTTCATTACTCAAGAGGTAATAAACTTTCTGTTGTAATACACAAATTAAAACCACAGAATTTTTCCATTATAATGAAATGCATTTCGTGTCTACTGTGACAAGATTAAGTGTATATTTTATTCACTAGATCAAATTAACACCAATTCACGCTTTAAGTGCATGCTAATCATAATAAATACTAATATTGAATTTATGACGTGTATCTTTGGGCAAATATAATCGCGCTGTAAATTTTTTATATATATCATGAAGTTACCTAACCTGTTATCCAAGTGGTGCGAACTGAAAAACTGGTTATTCTAAAGAGAAACATATTTTCAGTATTTATAAACTGAATTCGAGCATCCGTACTAAATATACAATTTTTAATGTTTCTGGATGAAACTAAGATTGTTCGAAAAACGCAAGAAAAACCTTAACACTCGTGCTTATGCCAACTTACAACAAGCATACCTGTAAACTAATTGTAAATAATGTGACAAACAGAATTACTGTTGATGTATAAAGTAGACCTCCAAAGCGTAACCTGAGTACTTATTTTATGTTTATAGAGAAACTCCATCACTAATTTTCGTCCCGAAGAAGAAGAATAGTTAGCATTGCAGTTCCTGATTTTCCTCTTGAAATGCGAATTTTTTTAATTGCTGCCGATGTTCTATGTATATTTACGAAATTTTTGACTGTTATTGTGCTTGTCACTTTATGCGAACAAATTTTTTCTAACCTTAAAATAATAAAAGCCTTATTTCACTCAACCAAAAGCCAAACAAGACTGCCAAACCTATATATGCCATCAGTTAAATACGACTGCCAAACCNCTTATTTCACTCAACCAAAAGCCAAACAAGACTGCCAAACCTATATATGCCATCAGTTAAATACGACTGCCAAACCTAGCAATGCTATCAGTTAAACACGACTATGCAAAGAAGAAGAATGATTATCCATCGAAGGCTAATTCACAGAGCTTTGTATTTGTCTGAAAATCTAGTTTGTGTCTCTGATCTTGCGAAAAGTAAACTTTGTGTTGACACTGAATATCCTGCCGTTGTTTCACTACATATCCAGTGAAGTGTATATTACTTGGGAATGTTTTATTCCAGAGAGACCAAACTATATTTACTGCCGATGTAATGTAATCTNAGTGAAGTGTATATTACTTGGGAATGTTTTATTCCAGAGAGACCAAACTATATTTACTGCCGATGTAATGTAATCTGCTGTGATGTATTACATGAAAGTGCTTAGAATGCGCACTGAGTTCTAAGTAAAAATCAGGGAACAGGAATGGGATTGCTTCAAGAAGACGATCCCGCCCTGGTTTCGTTCCAACATATTTATGTATGTCTATGGATGTATTACTAAATGTTATTTATTACGTTTTGTATAGATTTTTGTGGTTTGTTACACTTTTCACATTACTTCTCTACGTCCCTCGGTGGAATAATACATGGTTTTTAATTATTTTATGTTCATCCCTGGGTGTATAACTACACTTGTTTCATTACTTTGTGTACACCCCTGGGTGCATTACTACACTTGTTTCATTACTTTGTGTACACCCCTGGGTGCATTACTACACTTGTTTCATTACTTTGTGTACACCCCTGGGTGCATTACTACACTTGTTTCATTACTTTGTGTACACCCCTGGGTGCATTACTACACTTGTTTCATTACTTTGTGTACACCCCTGGGTGCATTACTACACTTGTTTCATTACTTTGTGTACACCCCTGGGTGCATTACTACACTTGTTTCATTACTTTGTGTACACCCCTGGGTGCATTACTACACTTGTTTCATTACTTTGTGTACACCCCTGGGTGCATTACTACACTTGTTTCATTACTTTGTGTACACCCCTGGGTGCATTACTACACTTGTTTCATTACTTTGTGTACACCCCTGGGTGCATTACTACACTTGTTTCATTACTTTGTGTACACCCCTGGGTGCATTACTACACTTGTTTCATTACTTTGTGTACACCCCTGGGTGCATTACTACACTTGTTTCATTACTTTGTGTACACCCCTGGGTGCATTACTACACTTGTTTCATTACTTTGTGTACACCCCTGGGTGCATTACTACACTTGTTTCATTACTTTGTGTACACCCCTGGGTGCATTACTACACTTGTTTCATTACTTTGTGTACACCCCTGGGTGCATTACTACACTTGTTTCATTACTTTGTGTACACCCCTGGGTGCATTACTACACTTGTTTCATTACTTTGTGTACACCCCTGGGTGCATTACTACACTTGTTTCATTACTTTGTGTACACCCCTGGGTGCATTACTACACTTGTTTCATTACTTTGTGTACACCCCTGGGTGCATTACTACACTTGTTTCATTACTTTGTGTACACCCCTGGGTGCATTACTACACTTGTTTCATTACTTTGTGTACACCCCTGGGTACATTACTACACTTGTTTCATTACTTTGTGTACACCCCTGGGTACATTACTACACTTGTTTCATTACTTTGTGTACACCCCTGGGTACATTACTACACTTGTTTCATTACTTTGTGTACACCCCTGGGTACATTACTACACTTGTTTCATTACTTTGTGTACACCCCTGGGTGCATTACTACACTTGTTTCATTACTTTGTGTACACCCCTGGGTACATTACTACACGTGTTTCATTACTTTGTGTACACCCCTGGGTACATTACTACACTTGTTTCATTACTTTGTGTACACCCCTGGGTGCATTACTACACATTATTCTATTCCTTATGTAGGTCTCTGTGTGCTTTACTACACGTTTTTCATTATTTATGTACAACCCTTGGTGCATTATTACACATATTTTTTATGTACGTCCCTGGATTAAATATTACATATTTCCATTACTTTATGTACATTGCTTAGTGCATTACAACATGTTCATCGTTATTATATGCACGAGCCTGGATGTTTTACTAGAGGGTTATTTTGTAATTGGACGGAGCCTGGGGTCAGCGCATGTTGGTGACCAACCACGCTGCGGAAGTCACCGCTAATATTTTTTTTATTGAAAATTACTTCCTATAAGTATGCTGAAATGTGGGGTGGGCAAGAGCGATACAATGCAATTGTAGATGTCGTACTTCTTACCGTTTACAACACGCACTACCCAATATGGGACGCATTTCTAACAGCTTCGTCTTTCTAATAGTTAAATGCATGTTTTCTCTCCGCTCTAAAATAAGTGCAATTTATTGCCTGCCACATACTTTTACAAATGTCATGTCTTATTTCAAACTTTCTGACTGTACAAACAAGGACGTGTACTCGACTGATTCCCGCCAAATTTGGTGTACAAGAAATGCTATTTTATAAAAGTCCTAATGCACATGACTGGTTTTATCAAGCATGCTTTTCCTTTATAGATATTTGAGTTTGGTCATATCTACCTAGAAAATGTACTTCCTGCAACCACACTTGGTATGCTGACAGTACCTTGGTGAACATTAAAGTTAAATATTCGTAGATATGGTTAGCCACTTTGTAAGAGTGCCACCTAGAATGTTTTGTATTATATATTATATTTCAAATTGCAACAAAACGCAACTCAGAAATACATTTTCCAATATCACTACTGAGAGGCGCATAAAGTAAGGAATTAAATATTTTAAAGTAATTTTTTAGTTTTGTTTAGTTATAATTTATCATACATATGATATCAACATCCACCAAAATCGTGTTAAACTTGGTATGCTATCTTTCCTTATTTGTGAGTTAAATTCAAGAGTTAATAACTTCTGTAGTTTGTCATTTTGAAAGATGTCATGTGAACATTAAACATGAACATAGAATCTTGGTGCCTTCTCAATTATTCTCACCACTCTGCCTGCCAGCAATGCTACAGAAAATAATCTAATATTTTTACAAAACGTTGTAACATATTTAAAGCAGCTGCATTTCTAATATTTATGTGGGTTCCTACCAACACTGTGCTCTATATTCATGACATAAAGTCGACCATTTGGGCAGATACTGATACTTAAACATTTTTGTTTTATGCTTACATTACACCGCAAAAACTGCTTCGCCCGATCGCTATCAAATAATGTGAAAATTATTTCTTCTTATATATTTTCTTAGCGCACATGTTGTTTTGTGTGCCAGATCAGAAATACTTGCACACATGAGTACGGAACATAGAGAGAGTGGTCTCGCTGCCGTGAAGTTGTAAACCATTAATCTTACTGGTAGAGTTAGTATCTCTTGGTCTATATTTATAATTATTACAGTTGTCAACGACAACAAATGAATCTGAAAAGGCTTGGATGCCAAAAACAAACACAAAAAAAACATGTATAAATTTTCAAATAAATGTTTAAATAATTTTTTACGATGAAACAAATTAGGGTTATCTATAACAGACAAATAAATTTATTGTCTACACACAGTAAATGCAGAAAGTACATTTATTTAACATCATTTGCTTACAGATCATGCACTGGAGAATTTTCACAACACCACAAATCTTAGGAAAGTTACCAGGAATTCACAACTCTCGGTTCTCTCACTGGAACAACTTATTTCTTGAAATTTGGTTGGATGCCAACAGAGTTGCCATTAACTTACAATCAACTCTACACAAATTCAAAGAACATAATGCAGCAAGTACAAACTGCCATAGTAGAAGTCAAGTTTAACTCACATATAACTAATTGCTACAGGTATTGCATCTCCAAAACATATTTTATTCGTATATAGTAAATAACGTTTATGAAAGGTCTCCAAACTAAATCTAATATCACATTACTTAGTAACACTTCCACAAAGTGAATCATTTCAACACTATATGTGTGTCTTGATAGTAATTCAGGAGGAAAGTGTTTCTTATAAGCTGTCTTGTAAGATACACATGATTACAGCATGTACGTCAATAGAAAAATATTTCCATGGTCATAAAAATGCACTTCAGTTTTCCTCTGGTAATAACATTGTTTTACAAAATAATACGTTTTCATCCCACGAATCTGACATACGCAATCATTGATCTCCTCTCTATATCTTTATCTAGATGAAAGTTCTGCTGTGGTTTAAACGGCCAATTTAAGTTACAACGTATATTAATGAGTAATTTATATTTATATATATATAAATTGAAAATGCTTTGGAATAAACATTGTCTATTCACAACATGATGTAACATAGGTCAACACATTGTTGATGATTCTATAATGACTTGCATGCAACATTTACAGCAACATACAAACAACAATCAATGAGCAGTCCAGTTCCAAAACTTGCTTTGTGTTCTTTTTCATAAAATGAGAAAGCCGATAAAAACTGATTTCCAGATGTGTTTAGCCTCAGAAAACATGAAATTATAATTCATGTATCCGGGAATTTATTTGTAATACATGCCTTACAGTCTTGGAAATGCTATAAAATCCATAAATAGTTTTATACAAGTTAATAAATGGAATCATATTTGGACAAGATGAGTTTTAGAACCACACACATATGAAGAAAAAAAAAACAGTAGGAAAATCACTGTGAAGTAAAATGACGATACCTATAACATTATATAGTAATACGGAATACATTAAATAAAATCTGTTATATTTAATACCGCAGTGCTACACTTACTCAAGTCTCATGTATAGTTTGCGTTTTGTCTCCAAGCTGCATACTTTGTATTTACTGCAGTGGGTCCCTTCACGACTTTCTGGGAAGATCCTGTGCATTACTGTTCCTTTCAAAACCACTGTGCCCTTAATTTGGTGTTTCCAAGTGTGGCAATAATAGCTTCTTGGCATACAGGATCATCTCATCTAATATGTCATTCTTGGGTCATGTTCAATGGTCAGACGACTTCGTTTTGGAACTTTATTTACAAATTCTTGAAAACGCACTGGCACAGCGTTATATTTTCGCAACTGGCATAGGAACTCCGGCGGAAGCGACCAATTTACACATTATTACAGTTAAAGCTCGAATCAGAGATATTAATCAGGGAAATAACACTTACTGAAAGCCATTCGATAAACTACTGCCAACATATGTCAGTGGAATTCTCGACATTCAGTGGGAACCACAAATAAACCAGTGGAATTTAGGCATCATATTAACTAGTTATCAGGCACTGATTATCAGCCGCTCAACTTTCACTATTTCCACTGATTTGGCTCAATTCTCACTGTTCCAAATTTAGAGTGTAAATTGCTATACTTGAACTAGGTCTTGACTCCACGTCGACATTTAGGAAGACGCCCAGGAAGGAGGCGCCACTGTTGAACCACTTGACTTGCATTCGTGAAAACCTTGGTTTGAATCGCGCTCCGGCCATCACCAGATCGGTTTCCTATGGTTTCCCGAAGTCACTCTAGGCTCCTTATTACCGGCCATGGCTGATTCCTTCCTGTTCCTATTTCTCTGAGCAATGTGCTCCGTCTATAACTACCTCCTTGTTGAATAGACGTTAAGCCCTGCCTGCCGTGTAGGTCGCAGTGTAGCCTGCGCAGAAACACGGCTTCGTTTTAACACATTCAATTCTGCGTTCATTAAAATAATGAAAAATATAGCCATGACACAGTACAGATATAGAACTATAGTATGGTATCTAACCTAACCATTAAAGGAAAAAACATATTTAAATATTTTCTATTGATATGTTTCACTTTAAAGATCATTAACTTAAAAGTATAATTTAAAATAACTATGTTTAAAATGAGTGTAAATTATGTTTTGCCATACAAACAACTTACAATACAAACTAATTTTTTAAATTGTATACCCTGTTCAGACAGTTAACTAAGTAGACACTGGTGGAAAATGAAAAATGGACCCCACTAAAGCGGTTACACTACACTATATGCGCATGGTGCACTGATAAATGGCAATACATGCAATCTTAAACAGTGCTGTGATGTGGACAGAGTAGGAACCGCGTACTAGGCATAACACCGCTGAGGCCAAAACAACTATAGTTTACTCGGTAAAAGAGTAGTCTGTTGTCTCAAGCATCGGCCTGTGTGTAGTAAGCATTGTAGACATGCCACGATGGCATAGACAACCACACTTCGTGCCATTAACGGACTTCTAACGAGGTCGTATTGTGGTCCTTAGGGAGGCTGGATGGTCCTTCCGAAGAATTGCCAAACGCATAGGACGTAAAGTGTCTGCTGTGCATCATTGGTGATGCCGGTGGTCCAACGATGGAGCACATGCTCGTCAACCTGGTTCCGGGTTGCAGCGGCATACAGTTACCCGCCTGGACCACCGCATCAGACGAGCAGCCACTGCTGAACGCACGCCGACCGCCGCACAGATTAGGACCACTGTTGCACCTAGGTTGTCAACTAGGACCATCACTGACTGTTTGCTGGACGCTGGCCTACGATCAAGGGTGCCGCTCGCCATACTTACTCTCAAACCTCATCGCCGTGCAGCCCGCCTCGAATGGTGTCGCGAACGACGCAACTGAAGGGATGAATAGCACGGAATGGTGTTAAGTGATAACAGCAGATTCTTTCTTGGTGCCAGTGACGGTCGTTCGCGAGTGTGGCCTCGACCAGGAGAGCGGCAACAACCAGGGTGTCTACAGCCGCGACATACAGGACCAACTACTGGCATCATGGTCTGGGGGGCAACAACCTGCAATAACCGTGTGCCTCTGGTGTTTGTTGAGGGAACACTTTACACTAAANCATCATGGTCTGGGGGGCAACAACCTGCAATAACCGTGTGCCTCTGGTGTTTGTTGAGGGAACACTTTACACTAAATGCTACATCCATACCATCATCCAGCTCATTTTGTTGCCGTTCCTATAACACCAAGGAGATGTCCTCTTCCAGCAGGACAATGCCCGTGCACGCACGTCTCGTGTTACCCAACGTGCTCTCGAAGGTGATCGTCAACTCCCCTGGCCAGCACGATCACCCGACCTGTCCCCCATATAACATGTGTGGGACATGATGGGATGGCGTTTGGAGCGGTCTGCAATACCGGCAACAAACCTCCACCACTTGAAACAACAGTTGGAGTGAGCATGGAACACTATTCCCCAAGATGATATTCGGCACTTTTATGATAGTCTCTAAGCATGACTGCTGGACTGCATCGTCGCTAAAGGAGGCTAGACAAGATAGTGGCATTGTTGTTCAAGGCACAGTCGATAAGTGTACGGCCCTGTGATCGTTACATGTTCAGTGTAAAAGGTGTATACTTATTCAATAAAACCTTCATTCATGTGAGAACATTGCCTCCGAGTGTTTATTTTCCATTTTCCACCAGTGGATATGAATATCCTGTTACCTTCGTTCTTGTATCACATTTCCTTGCAGCCATAACAGTTTCGATGTTCCTTTATACCTTTTCTTGCGTCTGCAAACAAATTTCACAATTTCTCTCCTAATTTTTATTGTAGCCATGTTTCCAAACATCACTAATCATTTCGAAAGGTTCTACTTTCATAGAACTAAAGAAATTATAAATAATATTAATTTTCAATACGAGTTATAATGACTTATTATTATGTGGGAGGAATACCTTTTTTCGTTCAGCCAGAATACGTATGCTTTAAATACAAGGTACAGCTAGAAACAATTTATGGATAAAGGACACAGCGAGATTGGTAACAGAATCCTATATGGACAAGACGAGTTTTGGAACCTCAGCTGCTTTTTGTACGCTGTGTACAATGTAGTGTGTTTATATCTGGAATCTCTCATGCGTCGTTGTGAGCACAGATGAAAACTTTATAACGCGAGCTAGAAATCAGTTTTCGTTGGAGATAGACAAGGTGAGTTTTGGAACTGAACTACTCAAATAAATTTCTTATATTACACAAACAGCAATACTTAAAATTCTCTGGATTATAGTTAACACAACTCATGTTATTCATAAAGGAATACATGCAAAACTTTTCTTTTATTTAAGATATAACTATATGAGTTTAATTAAATTTTTTATATACACATACAGCTTTCCAGACACGTTGGTTTATGTCTAACATAAAAAAACATTTAGGTTGCAATCTGAATTTCAGAAGGTACCACAAATAGCCTAGTGGATATAATGCAGCAGGAATACAGTAGTCAAAACTGAAAATAAACATGCCTTTTCCTAAAATACAACATTTAGTATCAGAAATCCCAAAATTAATTTAAAAATTCTGTCTTCGGGATTTTCTTAACATCCTGCACAACCAACATAGAAGGAAAATGTGCCCGTCCTTGCGATGCTGTCCCTGGGGTCTATTAAGTTGGAATTCTAAGCTTTTCGCTGGAGTGTTGGAAAAGCACCTGCAGAAGGATCGGA
>NQII01007291.1:34184-100957 GCA_002778355.1 Clitarchus hookeri | reverse complement strand
ACTCCGTGCCTCGACCATATGAACAGCAACATTCATTCCATCACACGCCTACTCTCTCTGATCAGAAATATCCGGCCATCCCTCTGTAAAAGTAAACTGTCACCATCTGTCACTATGACCACCGTCACCGCTATAAAGGGAGGCAGAGGACTCGATGTTGGTCAGTACCACGCGATAGCAGCAGAANCACTATGACCACCGTCACCGCTATAAAGGGAGGCAGAGGACTCGATGTTGGTCAGTACCACGCGATAGCAGCAGAACGAGTGGAACAAGGGAGCTCAGTGACTTTAAGAGTGGTGCAGTTATTGGTTGCCATATCTCATTCGTTATAACAGTCCCGAAGAGGGAGAGCGTGGGACTGGATGGGATCGAATAATTGTGGAGATCAACCGTTATTTCTACAACTATCAATAAAATATTAAAATAATAAAATTAATCCACAAAATTTTAAAAGAGGGGTGTGGGGATATAACTACCTGTAGATTGGTTCATAGCTGATTTTAGTACATCTGTGAGAATAGTAACAATAACAATCCAGTTTGTTTTCAATTCGGAAAACTTATGTTTAATACATTATCATTGGCATACAGGTATCAAAATTATCAAAAGAGGGAAGACAGTTACGGCTGAGGATTCAACATATTTAGACTCAAAATAATATAAATAATCTACAAGCTGCCTTGCAGTACCTAAAAAGTTTTAAACAATAAATATTGGAACCATTCCCTAGATATTCATTTAGACTAGACTACTGTTCAAATCAGTAGTCGGGACATAATTAAGTTAGTTGTGGTACACGGTTGAGTAAGAGACATAACTGAACTCAAAAGAACACTATTTTGACTACTAATTGTGCTGGCTCCAGAAAGTCGAACAATTAACTCCACCTACATGATAGAAAAGTACAAGTTACTCATCTACATGGTGATATTCCGCGGTTTGCCTTAGGCCTTGGACTTTCGCCGCCACCTTCTCAATAGAAGAGCGAAGACAAAAGAGCAAGGAGCAAGAGAGACCACGCAGGTAGGTATTTATAAACTTGCGCACACCTGCCACGGGAATAGAGACAGCCTTCACTATACATTTCCCTATCATTCTTCTGCTAATCGTTTGGATTTAAAGTCTAAACAAATATAGAACAGCGCACGAGGGAGTGAGACAGAAAATTCGCTCACCAACACGCTTCAAACACACGTGTTCAAATGCGTCACGCAGCAAATATTACAGGCCATCTATGATACATTCTACCGGTGGCAAAGTCCCTACCCGCGGTAATTAGCGCGAAGACCACTGCTGACGGCATTCACAAGTAGAGAAACAGATCGTTTTTAAAGATTGCGTCCAGCTGCTGAGCTAAAGATTGTATTCTCTACCCGTGTCAACAGATCCTGACATAAGAATTATCTAAAATTAAGACTACATAAGCCAAGTTAAATTTAAGTTGTGCATCAGAAAAAAAAATATAAATACATTTTAATCCTCAAAAAATCACCGTAACAATACGTCTGGTTCATTCTGCCATTCTGATGTTGCCCTTATCGACTGACAGGGAGTGATTGTCAAGTGGAAAAGGGAAGTAAAACCGCAACAAAACCGAGGCTGTGTAGTCTACGAGAGTTGACCGACAGAGATCGTCAAGCATTAAAGAAATTGGGAGGGGAATATCGCATGACATCATGTGATACCATCATCCACGACATCCACAGAGCCACTTAACGTGCAGCTAACACCAAGTCTGAGCACTGAGAGGTACGAAGACTGCGGTTGAAAGATCGGCAACTGCCTGTGAACTGTTCACTTCGCTTGAGAACATGGTGGTGTAAAGAGCACCGCCACTGAAAAGTGAACGACTGAAGACGCATGAGTAGTGATAAATCACACTATACCATGTGGCAGTCTGATGGGAGGGTTTGAATGTGGCGAGTGCCAGGTGAATGGTAAATACCGGAATGTAAATGGAAAAAGTGAAATTTGGCGGAGGTGGGGTGATAATGTGTGTGTGTTTCCAACGAAAGGACTTGGTCCTCTTGTAATACTACCGATAAAGTTAAATTCGGAAGGCGACAAGTATATTTTTAGTAGCTACATGTTCCTTCCTACATCTCGCTCATATTCTCTTCACAAGGTTGGAGATGTAATAACCGCCCACTCCCTATGAATACATCTAAGGGATATTTTAAAGCAGGCGTTCTCAACCTTTGAGGAGGGGGGGAGGGGGTGTCGATTAGGAGAATTTCAGGGGAGGCGCGTTAAACTGTGGAAATTATAACTTCCAAACAGCTAAATCTAAACAGTATATAATTTAAGTTTTCTGTTAGCTTTTCTACATTTTTAAAAAATTTAAATCTATTTCAATTTTTTACAAGGGAAATTTATATTGTTGAGTTGGCAGTAGTGGCCACTGCCGGACAGTGAGGCGAAAAGTGTGGCTGTGTTGGCCGGCGTGCATCTACCGCCTTTGAATTTATGCCTTGGTCGCAGACGGTGGAAGACGGGAACGATACTTGCAGGCCCATTACTTTAGTATAATAGGTCTGAGAAGAAAGTAGTATTANTTTGTAAGCTACTAAGTACTTGGTGAAGTGTAGGAGGTTTTTCCACCTCTGCCTTACTGTGCGCCGGTGCGTGGCCACCTAACATAACATTCCACCTAACGTAACCCCTAGTTGTCAACTGTATGCAGACTAGGCAAGGTTATATTTTGTTAATCGTGGTTAATATAGTGTATGTGTGTGGCGGTGTTCTGTGTAGTATCGTACCGCTAAAACTGCCAAAATCATTGCCTAAGAAAAGACTGTACACTGATTACTAAATAAAGTATGGATTTTTATACATAGAGAAAAATGGAAGCCATTTACCTCAGTGCGTTATTTGTCACGTTGTTTTGAGTAACGATGCAATGCGGCCAGGTCGTTTGGAACGTCATTTGACAACCAACTACGCCAACATGATAGACAAACCAGCTGAGCTTTTGTTACCAAGAAAAGCTAATTAACACGGATGAAACTGGATTCAAATGGAAGTTTTCATATGGATAATGAAAAGGCCATTGAAGCTTCTTTTAAAATCGCCTAGCTAATCGCAAAAGACAATAAACTGCATACTATTGGTGAGTCCCTTATAAAACCATGTTTACTAACAGCTTGTAGTATTGTCCTTGGCGGAGAAAGTTGTAATAAAGTTGAAAAAATATATTTGTCAAATGACACCGTAAAATACACAATTGTTGAAATGGATGAAAATTTGGAGAATCAAGTAATAAAAAAGCAGAAAAAATCCCCGTTTTTTTCATTGCAATGTGATGAAACAACTGATATTTCTAAGCAATCTAAGTTGTTATTTTACTGCAGGTTTATTGACGGGAAACAGTTCATGGAGGAAATATTGTTTTCTCAAACTTTACAAACTACAACAAAGGCTGTTGATGTATTTTCTGCCTTATGTGGCTTTCTGGCAGCAAATAATCTTCCTTGGGAGAACGTCATTGGGATATGTACTGATGGGGCCCAAGCTATGGCAGGATGCCGCACTGGATTCATTGATCTGGCCCAACGAAATAACCCAAACATAATTGGTCCTCACTGCATCATTAACAGGCAGGCTCTGGCTTGTAAGACTCTGCCTGAATCACTTAATACTGCGTTGAACTTGGCAATTAAAATAGTCAACTGTGTCAAATCTAGCGCTCTCAACACTAGACTTTTTGAGGTTTTGTGCCAAGAGTTGAACAGCGACCAACAAACTCTTCTGTNNNAGCTAAAAATTGGTACGAATGTTGGGAACACCATTATAAATGAAATGTGAAAAGTCCCCATCAATCCCACATCTGCAAAAAAATTTATTCAAGGTCAAAGTTCGCAAATATGGGTTTTTTGCAATTTTTCAGTCAAACGGTAAGTTTTATCATAAAAATAGATCAGACAAACATTGTAGAACATGCAATTATCTATAAAACTTGTTCTTACACCTTTTTTCCTAAGAGTCACCCTTTCTGAGATATAACGATTCAAAAAGTTGAAAAAGTTGTGTTCTTCATAATATGCACAAGTACGCCGCATATATACATCACTGGAGCCGTAATACAAGTAAAAATACTTTTATATTGGTCTATGTAATTTATACGTACAAAATAGTACAATTCTGAGAATATGAACTCGAAAGAAACCAATCCCTCATTGTATACGCCAGTATAACGTTGAACAACATCTGTCTCCTATTCCACTGTCCGTGTGGCAACGGTCGTATACTTGCTCCTTTTTCGAAGCCTAAACTAAATACTGTTAGTCTCGAACGTACCTTCGTAGTGAAAACACGTGAGTATTGCTAAGATTTCCTAACCAAGTTAGTGCCGTTTTTAGTTTTAAAAAAAAATGTCGCAAATGTGCTTTATTTGTAGTAAACCTTTGACTGAGAGTGAAATTGTTACTGTTGATCGTGGCATGAAGACATTAATTGATGCAAGTACTGAAAGAGGTGATGAATTATCGGAATACCTGAAAGACCAGAAATCTGTGACAATTAATGTGCAATGACGTAAAAAGTACACTCGAAAGAATACTATTGCTGCAGTTAAAAGACAGCACGAAGAAGAACAAGCCAGTACATCTACAATAAGTCCTCCTCGTACTAGAGCACGCGTAAGTGAATCAGCTTTTTGTTTTAATCAATGTTGCTTATTTTGCGGCAATGGATTGAATGAAGAGTATGAGAAGAAAAAAGCACTGGATGCTCGGCGTATAATTTTCAAAGTAACTACACTTTCATTTAAAGAATCTATTCTGAAAGTAGCTCAGACTCGTTCTGATGTGGCAAAAGCTGTTACTGCTTGAATTGGGTTTGATTATGATTTAGTTGCTGCTGAGGCTAAGTATCATAATTCCTTCTTAATAAGGACCACTGGGGGTAAAGTCGGTCGTCCTCAGAATGAAGCTACGAATCTCGCAATGGAAAAAATATTTACATACATTGAAAATAGCGATGATTGTCAGTTTACATTAAACGAATTAATACATATTTGCAAAAATGCAGCTGTAGATAACAGAACTATTAAGATACGATTATTGAATTAAACAGTACCACAATAGATCGTGGAATAGGCCTACCGGGGAAACCACGTTTTAAAAAAAACGCGCCAAGTACACTGCCTCACAGGTTGCGTGGAAACGTGTGCATATTATGAACACAACATTTTCAACATTTGAATTGTTATATCTCAGAAATGGCGACTCTTAGGAAAAAAGGTGTAAGATCAATTTGTATAGATAATTGCATGATATACAATTTTTGTCTGACCTATTTCTGTGATAAAACTTACCGTTTGGCTTAAAAATGCAAAAAACCCATATTTGCGAAATTTAACCTTGAATAAATTTTTTTGCAGGTGTGGGATCGATGGGGACTTTTCACATTTCATTTATAATGGTGTTCCCAACATTCGTACCAATTTTTAGCTCTATGCGAATTTTTGTAACCTTGAATGTCGATTTTGACCGGGCTATGTACCACATAGAAGTACGTTGGCTCTCTAAAGGCAACATACTATCTAGGCTGTTCCATTTGAAATCCGAAGTTGAGATCTTTTTGATGTAATCCAGTAAAGAAGACCTATACATCCAATTTACAGAAGATAAATTTATTTTTTAATTCAAAAAAATTTTCTGACTTCGTCAAATTTCTTAACGTACTTAACTTGAGGTTACAAGGGCAGATAAATATTCTGAGGACATAATATGCAATTAAAGGTTTCTTGGAAAAAATTTATCTGTGCCAACGCCGTCTTCAGAGTTTAGAACCTAAATTTTATAGTTTCCAAGGCTTAATGAACTTCTCGATGATACTCAAAATGTTCAATTATATTTCAAAGATAATTTCAAGGACTTATTTTAACACATTTAACTTCTTTGAAAATTGAAATAGGAGACTATTTCCCAGAAATTTGTTCAGAAAACTAGCAGTTTAAATTGGTGAGAGATCCTTTCAAAGTTGACGTGGACATACTTCCTGCTTTTCTTCAGGAACAGAAAATCAACCTAAAATGTGATTCTTAAGCAAAGGCTGAATTCCCAAACATGACTGTTGAAGACTTATGGTTGAGCTATTTGCCTGTGAACCCACAAGTGTGTATGGAGGCTGCAAAGTTATTGGTGCAGTGTTCATCAACCTATCTGTGTGAGGCAGGATTTTCTCCACTTATTGTTATACAATCTAAATATAGAGCACGATTAGACGTTCAAAATGATTTGAGATGTGCATTGTCACAATTGCAACCAAACATAAACTAACTTGTGAAAGACAAACAGTGCCAGTCGTCTAATTAAATTTGTCGGGTAACAAATGATGAAAATGCCAAACATATATATAATTACAACTAATTAATAAATTAGTGAATACACTCTTTTAACATTATATATGTATTTAAATACAAAATATAACTTTCCAACAGTTCTTTTAATGTATGTATAATAATAAAGCTAATGTAAAATACTTGAATTTTAATGTAACCTATAGCAGCACTATAGGGATAATTTAAAATTTTAGTTTTTACTATTGTGAAACAAAAAATATCAATAACAGTGGGGNGGGGGGGGGGAGGTGGGGCGTGACCACATATATTAGTTAAAAGGGGGGCATGGACTTTAAAAGGTTGAGAACCCCTGTTTTATAGGAAATTTCCGCGTGGGTGTCGAGATACTTTTGTTTAGATAGAGTATTCAAGCGTAAAATTTAGACAAATGATATACTATTCACGGACTCTAATTCTTACTTATTTAATAGTTATTGTACCTCATAAAATTTCGTTACTAAATTACAGCAAAATACACTGTTAACAAAATATTCAAAAACAGTTCTTCCAATTCAGATAGAGAGTTTCAAGACTACTTCTGATCGAGAGACTGTACACGAACGTTTTAAACATGACTGAGCTGACATTGGCCACAAGAAATATTTACTTCAGATACAGACATTGAAAGTACAAAGGCTGTCCATTATTTACTGAACACTTTAGAGTCCCTTGTAACCATTCTCCTGCCAGCCAGTTTTTAACATTCCGCCTAATTTTTTAACTAAATATTGCCATTTTAGTTATAAGCACAGTGTATATATATCACCGGACTCGAAAGTATTATTTTGTGGGTGACTTCTTCATAAATCATTCGCTACAATCACACAGTCGATTTACACATAATCCAAAATTTCTTTGCCCACCTATTTATTAGTCAATAAATACGAATATACACTACAGTTTGTGAAAAAACAACACCCAGAAAGAAAGGCCCGAATGAATCCTAACTCCAAGGATGTGTAGAACAGTGCACCAGCAATGAGTGATTACGATTGCAGAGATATGGCATACACATAGGCCCAGCAACGCCCTCACTTGTGTGACTNAATATGACACCCAGAAATAATGGCCCAAATGAATCCAAACTTGGAGGATGTGTAGAGCAGTGTAGCAGCAATAAGTGATAACAATTGCAGAGAGATGGCTTACACATAGGCCCAGCAGCGCCCTCTTCTGTGACTGGAAAGGTCCGTGTTACGCCAATCTCAGTCAGAGAAGAGCCGTCAAACGAAGTTAAAGCTAGTGCCAGTATGACTCGTTGACGTACAAGGGGGCCATATTAACACGTCAGTGAGTAAGGTGGAGGCAGAATGATCGGTTTCCGGGAAACGGGTTTCTCACACTGTGACATTTCAGCTCGTACAGGGCATGCTGCTACGACAGTGATGCTTGTGTGGAACCAATGAATAGAAGTGGGTCGTACGCAGCGACAAGCGGGTATTGAAACACGCTATGTGACCATAGCACATGATGACCGCCACCTTGGCCGCATGGCTGTAACGGACTGTAAAGCCTCGTCCACAATGTTGGCTCGACACTGGAGCACTGCCACGGGTGTGGACCTGTCTGCGTCGATGGTTAGACGCCGTCTACTGCGGGTTGGACTGGTGGCACACATACCATTGCATCGGCTTCCATTGTCGAGAAACCACATACACCTCAGAGTGCAATAGTCACGTGACAAGTGTGATGGTTTGGGGCACGATTGGATACAACATGCGATGTCAACTTCTACGTATTGATGACAATCTAAACAGCAACCTCTACACCAGAGAGGTTATAGAGCCCAAGGTACCTCCCCTCATTCAGGCGACTCTACATGCCATATTTTAGCAGGACAATGCCCGGCCACATGGAGGAATGAGCAAGCCTTCTTCAATAAACGACGGGTGCCACTGCTTCCCTGGCCAGCACGTTCGCCTGTCATGTCGCCCATCGAACATGTCTGGAATATGGTGTGTCAATGAACTGTTCTTCACGCAACTCCAGCAACCACTGTTGATGCTTTGTGGACTCGCATACATACCACGTGGAGGGAGATTCTCCAGGATCATATCCAGACTCTCTTAGATTCCATGCCTCGACGTTCAGGGGCTCTGATAACCGCACGTGGGGGCTTCACACCATACTGAATTGTCGAGGTCAGAGGTCATGTAAAGTACTTTTATTGTAATAAATATTTTTTTCTTGTACCTAATATTTAATAAAAATATAATTTCAAGCACATGTATCCTTCTTGGTGATTCATTTTTTACAAATGTTAGAGTATTTCAATTTAATATTTTGTAAAGATACGGAAAAAAGAGAAAATGTCCTACTTTTTCGTTAGCAGTGTTGTAAATGTTGTGTGAATAAAGAAAAAAAATATTTAGGGCCATAACTTATATAGCATATGATTGCAAGAGTCGCCCATATTGGTACCGATCCGTAAATTGTATCATATCAATTACTGGCGAGTATTTGAAATTAATTGGTATCTGTTTGCAGTAGTACGAACTGTTAACACAGAAATGTGTGTATTTTAGCTTTTGGCAATAAAAGATATTCCTCAAGCTTATAGTTATATTTGTACCTTTAATAGAAAATGTCTACATAGGTTTGGATATGTTTGTTGTATGTACATCTTTATAAACAGCGTATATTAAACTGTTCTGTCCATATGCAATGTGTGAAATATGTAACCTAAATGCGAATGAAATCGAAAAATTAGGAGTGCCCGAATGTGGTTCACTTCTTGTTGCTTGAGCAAAGTTCAGAGTACACGCATGATGCCCCGACGGCGCATTCAAAAATCCATTACACAGCTGGATAAGTTTGAGAGAGGCAGCATTGCCGGCCTCCGAGAGGCATGTTGGCACATTGTTCTCCATTCGAACCGTTCTGTTTACACTGTGAGTCGGTATTGGACGCAGTGGGCAGAGGAGAGTACACATATCCGTCTAAAAGTTTTAAGTTGACCAGCAGACTCCAGCAGAGAGGATCAATTCTTCGTACGACCAGCTGTATGCACTCCTCACGCGTCGCTGCGTAACATCCACGGACAGTTTACGACAGCTGGGGATACGCCGGTGTCTACTAATACCATATCCAGGCAGATTGCAGAGCGGGATTTGTCGTCGCGACATCTCTTACGACATCTGCCATCAGGACCCGAGCATCGCCTAGCATGTGTGACCTTCTGAGAGGAAAGAGCAGCATAGCAGCTTGCGGATTGGCAACGAGTCGTGTTCAGCGACGAATAAAGATACTGTCTGGATACACACCATCGAATTCGAGTCTGGAGATATCCTCCCCAATGCCGTGATACACATTTCAATGTATAGCGGCACGAGAGGTATCATGGTGTGCGGTGCCATTTCCTATGATTCCTACACCCCACTGGTGGTGATTGACAAAACCCTGTCGACAGGGTGACAAGTTCCGGATATTCTGTGACCATGTGCGCTTCCCTTCCTGGTGCATCTTGAGAACCCCATTTTCCAGCAGCATAATGCCTGGTATTTCTTCCTTCGCCAGCAAGGTCCCTAGACCTCTCGCTCATCGAGAACGTCTGGGAACAAATTGGAATGCAATATCGGCCAGCGGCAACTAAGGCAAATTTGGAGGGTCAACTGCTTCATCTGTGGCAGGATCTTCCTCAGAAGGATATACTACGTCTGTATCCCTCCATGCCCCACCTTATCGCCGCCTGTCCCCGTTATATGGGTAGTACACCGTCATACTAAGTGCAACCTGCAAGTGTTGGTCCCTTGCAAATGCATTCTTGATTCTGTATACACACTACGATGTGCTGTACCAGTATTCACTTATGTGTCCCTACGATGGCACCTTCAGGGTAATCCAATTTTTTTGCAAAAAAGTGTACTTTGGTTTTATATTTATATTTTATAAAATTATTCCCGGTTTTCTCTTTTCTGATTCCGTTGTCTGCTACATCAGTATATGCTAAACAATAAATTATTACAAAAGTATTTATATTAAAACTAAAACTTTAGTACAAATAATTTGAAATATCTAAAACTGGTCCAATAAGCTCCTATAGTATATCTTCAGTCTGAAAGAAAATATAAACCAGACCACAAAATTAGTGATGTTTTGAATTATAAAGAGGCATTTTAAAAGCTGGCTGTAATGAAGAATACCTTTTAATTTGAATACAAAAAGGTAATATCACAGAAAATTACAACGAACGCTTACGCAAATATTAGGGATCTAAATTATTTTTTGAATGTCTAGATTATTGGTGTACCACTTATTAAAACTAACACCTAAAATTTGGTTTCATTTAGCATTTATGAGGACGGAAATTTTTAATTCGTTATTCTAATAAGAATTACCAAGACTGACGTTCTCGACCTTGGCTCTTTTGATATTCGTATCTCATGAAATAAGTTTGCTTCACCCTTGAAACTTACCGTGGTGTTCTGACAGCAGACCCTGAATCCAATTGCATAACTAAGTAAGTGCACATATGAAGCCTTGTTGTCCTCCGAGATTGTCTGTTCATAATGATTCCTATAATACTATGCAGCAGCTCCTCAACGAAAAATAAATCAAACCTTTCCCAGCATTTTAATCGTTGAATAAAACTACAGATTATTAACTGTCCCTTCTTGGTGTATACTTTTCGGTCTTCTCATCTGACATTTCTTTGCTGCGCCTTATTCTGGCAAGTATTTAAAGTTCATATGCACCAATGCACTTTAGTGTGCGTATTTAATGCATTGTGCGAGTTTCAATGTGTTCGCTTTCACCTTACCTAAATCAAACATATCTTACCTAACTTAATGCTATGTAACCTGATCAAACCTAACCTAACATGACGTAAACTCGCCTGATCTTAAATTACATGCATGCTAACACAAATTAATCAAAATCCATATAACTCATCTTAATATAACATAATCTAAAACATGCAATCAGAACATTAGCTAACTTAACCGTGGCGAACAAACCTCCGAAACATTCCTTTACGTAACATTTTGGGATTTGTAACGAAACTTATTTAACCTTATGTAACATGCCACAACTTAATACATCGTAAATTAAGTAAATATAACCTAAACTAATGAAATTATATCAATAATTAAAATAATAAAACATTATATTTGTTCACTGCCATGTAATATTCCCACGGGATGAGTTTGCCCAAAACCTTGCCTAGTTTGCTCAAAGAGTATGATGTAACACATTATTATCTCCCAAGGTTATGTTGGCCAAGCTCGCCAAATAGTCAGTTATTGATATCGTCGAATGATTGTCAGGAGTAAGTCCCTTCTTAAATATACTTAATTATGTTAAGCTTAGATAAACATTTTTTCGTTATATTAAATATAATTAAAAAAAATTGGAAATGTACAGCCTTATAAAAATTTATGTAAAAAAGTTACCTTTACTGGAATTTATCATATTTTATCCAAATTATAAGGGGGGAACACTTGTCGTTTGAGATGCTGTAAGGTAATTTAGTGAACCGTTTATCTTCCTAGAATTTTTATGCATTGTTTCTGACGTAAATATATGCAGCTAACAACACATTTTATCTCTTTGTTACAAAGTTATACAAATCGCTATAACTCATCGCAGCAGTGTGTAATTTAATAGTCAACAATCCCATAGTGTTAAATTGGAAAATTATGTTTACTATTTAATATTACGTTTAATTTTTTGCATGTCCCTACAATAATGGGAAGTAATCATGTTATAATAATCACAATCAACAAAACAATATGTATTATTTTCTGCGGCGGTGGTGTGTTATCTGAATTGAAATTACCTTGATGAGTCGTCATGACTACTGCGTTATCAACCTACACTATTACAAAAGCTTTTTTTGTATAGTATTTGTTTGTAAACCTATAAATTTATCATTGGATGTCAGAATTTCACGTTCTTTTGACTTATAAGGTTCCAATGCCAATACGAAGAATAAACTATTTTACGCAATTTTTTTTATTTTTTTTTTTAACATTTTAATGTGAATGCATTTTGTGGCAAAAAAAAAAGCATTTTAAATATTTGTGTAAGCATTTGTAGATTTGTGAAACACATAAACTTGTTAGCTTTAAAATTTTGGTTGGTACTCGGGAGCTATCTTTTTACCTAGATATAAATACGAGCTCAATATTTCTAATGAAATAATAATTGTTAGCATAATGAATGTTTCAAATAATCAGTATGAACTGTGAATGTTACTATTATAACTGTAGCTTTTTGAAAAGAGATTGATGATTCCAAATTGGTTTTGCGCTGAATGACGATATGTGTAATTCTACATCAGTGAGCATCACCTTCATTGGTCTAGATATACTGTAGGCTGTAGTAATTACTATTTATGACAATAACATATATCACTGCCTCACTACCATTATGCGACTCCATAAAGCTAAGGGCCATAGGTTATGTCATTTAACACGCAGCATTACCAGGTTTTTAATCTTCTGCGGAGGTTGTTCCGCAAACCCAGGCACATCCTTCTTCTTACTCTCCAGCTAAAAGCACACACAGTGATCATGTAAAACACAGCACGCAATTTGCACTTTTCTGTTTAAACTATGTTCAATGTTCAGTGTCTAATCGAAATATGGAAAACCTATCAGTTATGTATCAATTTGATATTTATAATTCTCAATATTGCGCTCTGCAGAGAAATACCATTTTTTTTTGTATTTCCAGTTACTCAATTCTGAAAACATTTAGTATATAAAAAACCAGTAAATAAGTTGAACTGACATCTAATTTACGTAATCTAAAGTATGACAAATCTCTAAAATATTTGTGATAAATTATTTACAATAAAGCATATACATCACGCAATAAATTAGGAAAGTATAATTAGCATGACTTGTTTTATTATTATTCCTGGAAGTTTTCATCGTTTATTATTACCACAATGATTTTAAATATTCAGTATATGCAAGTAGCAACTTTGAGACTATATTACTGAACAAATTCTATGAAAAGGTTGTATTGTTATTAACATTTCTTAACTCACGTAAAGTATCTCAGCTATATTAAAAAGGTTAAAATATCTAAAATTTACCAAACTTATTTACTATAATTAAAAATTGCTTTATAATTTTGTGTTAAGGTACCACGTAAACCCACAATTAAAATGAAAAGAACCATTAGAAATCAAAATTAGAACTAAGAGATAAGTAATCATTTAAATTATATTTCATATATTTTGTCGGATTTCATAGTGGTGCGCACTAAAATTATTTGGCTACTACTGCAAATTATTGTTTATGTCACCGAGGGATGGAATAAATGAATTTATCGGGAAATTTTTAATGTTTTTCGTATATGAATTAAAATTTTGTAATAATATTTGAAATTTAAAAAAGTAATTTGCAATGACCAAATTGTGTGCTCACAACTTTGTGGCATAGCTAACCAAAATTTTAGCCAAGTCAAAAAATTTAGATTCATTTATTTTTCGAAATTTGCTCAAATCAAATTTTAATGCAAAAATCATTAAAATAAGTCTACGTAAAAAATGTGGCACAAGATGTCTCCAAGGTTTTGCATTTAATCTGAATTGTTGTTTATGTTATACCAGCTGTGCCCGCGGCTCCTGTCGTGTGGACTACAGAATTACTGTTTAGATTTTTTTGTAAATAAATAATAATTTTACTTAGTATTAATTCTGAGGTCGATTGTCATTAAATAAATGTTTTTAATTTAATCATGTTTATATTTTCCATTTTTATATTTTGAATGAAGTCATATGTTTGAGAAATTAAACGGTAAAAACGCTTATTAGTATTTCTCTGTTATGCATAGATATATGATGCCACGGAATTTTTTTACGTATTTTTATTCCACACAATTTTTTACTGCGTGATATTGTTCCTCTTTTTACGGTTTAGACAGCGCATTGCAAGAGAGCAGGGCTTGCAGCAAACTATTTACCGACTTGATTCACTATTTTCGTCACTGCTTATTCCTTATATTACTTTTCGTAACAAAAAAATACTAAAACCTGGCCAGAGAACATAGCTATGAATTAAAAAAAACATGTAAATCGGATTGGTGGTTTTCGAGTAACAAGCGCACTAACAGACAGACAGAGAAACGATGAGTTTTATATTATGTATAGATTAAAAATACTTTATTACGAAAAAATCTAGAAAAATAATCGTTATTGGACGTACCGAAATATGTGATACTACTGCGGAACCAGGGATAAATAAAAGTAGGTTTTGAAAACATGCAGTAGCAGGGCTTATTATACGGGAACCTCACCCGACTCCTAGCTTTCCAGTTCAGAGTTGAGTGAAGCTAAGATGCTTAACGCAATGTTCACGCACATGGAGCATTAAAGAATACAGAGGAGAAACAGTTGATTATTCCAAGAAATGCAAGCACACACACCAGCAAAATGGCGTCACAGTCCAGTAACATTTCCGAACGCTTTCCACCAATCAGCGCCTTGTAACTTACTTCTTAGTCAGCAGCCTAGCCAATAGGAGACCTATCGCAGCATGCAGTAACCAACCACACATTTCCAGAGCCTCGTGCAGATAATCAGCGAGAGGCTACGCCCACACAAAAGCAAACGCCACATAGTTTAGCCTCTGTGTACTTATCTACTCTGTGGCACAGACACACGTCTGTTACTGCCACGACCGCACCTTGCCTCTAGCCCGTCAGACAAGATGAGAATTGATAATAATTTAGACAATATTTAAAAAATATATAAATTATGAAACCATAATTTAACACTGGCCTCAAATGTATATCAATAATATGAAAACTATCGCTTTATACGAGTTTTTCAGAATATCAGAGGCCCTTAACTGTGTAGTTCAGGTGCATACAAAATAATCATTATTATTAAAATATTTCAATAATTTAGAATTACCTGAAAGTATTTAAAAGGCCCCTTATTATCTTTGTATAGCTTAGTTGACCAAGAAAATGTTGTTACCTTCTGCTATCCCGAATTTTTAAGTCAGTCATGTGTACTGTATTTGGTGTGTTTCGGATATTTAAATTAATTAAGAATAACTTTTTAAGCAACTGCAATATACGTATTTTATAATAACGTTATAAATTATGGATAAATATTTTTAAGACGAAAAATTATGAACTATAAATAAACAGTATCCGTTATCCACATATGAAAATGTGCAAATGAATGCCAACTATAGGCTGTTCAGGGTAAAGTGAGCACCATTTGAAGCCCTCTCATTTGGAATAATTGTCAGTAAATTAATTTTATTGCAGCCATATACGTTAACTTTCGAGACCGGTGAAATGTATATACTGTGTGCATTACTTATATGGCGATATTTATTTAAATAATCGTAGAAGTATAGAAAATGACTGATAAGAAAAAAGTAAATAGGGACATAAAAGTGCTCACTATACCGTGGATAGCTTAAACAAATTAGTATACTGCACACACGTAGTATTTACATGTTGTAATGTATTTGGAATAAATACGTACCGTAAATACGTAACAAATTAAGCACTGCAAAATACTGTATAATTTTAAAAGGAAGAGGTAGCTACGAATCCGAAACTATTTACATAACTGCAAAGTTACGTTAAGATGTTTAGGTTACGTAAGACTAGGTAGGAGTGTAGCCACCTTCAATGGCAACAAAGAATACTTACTGTGTTGTTGAGTTGTTGGACCAACTTCTCCAGCTTCTCTGCGTACCGGCGTGACTCATCAAGATTGCTGCCCAGGTCCTGCACCTGCGGCATACGCATACAGTATATACGTAGTTAACATGTCACACTCTTACTACGCCAGCATGACGCCAAGCTTGTCAGCATCTCACCAGTGTACGTGTTGTGCTGATAAGTGACATTTGACTACACCAGCTGTAGTATAGAGTAGCAGTATATACGTAGTTAACATGTCACACTCTTACTACGCCAGCATGACGCCAAGCTTGTCGGCATCTCACCAGTGTACATGTTGTGCTGATAACTGACATTTGACTACACCAGATGTAGTATAGAGAAGCAGTATATACGTGGTTAACATGTCACTCTTACTATGCCAGCATGACGCCAAGCTTGTCAGCATCTCACCAGTGTACGTGTTGTGCTGATAAGTGACATTTGACTACACCAGCTGTAGTATAGAGAAGCAGTATATACGTAGTTAACATGTAACACTCTTACTATGCCAGCATGACGCCAAGCTTGTCGGCATCTCACCAGTGTACGTATTGTGCTGATAAGTGACATTTGACTACACCAGATGAAGTATAGAGTAGCAGTATATATGTAGTTAACATGTCACACTCTTACTACGCCAGCATGACGCCAAGCTTGTCAGCATCTCACCAGTGTACGTGTTGTGCTGATAAGTGACATTTGACTACACCAGCTGTAGTATAGAGAAGCAGTATATACGTAGTTAACATGTCACACTCTTACTACGCCAGCATGACGCCAAGCTTGTCAGCATCTCACCAGTGTACGTGTTGTGCTGATAAGTGACATTTGACTACACCAGCTGTAGTATAGAGAAGCAGTAGACTGAGAGTTATACTGTATCTGTTACTCTCACTGCCACTAAAATCGCTTTACTTTTTGTTACTTTAAAGTATTCTTCTTTAACACTTCAAAATTTTATATTAATTAAGAAAACATAGTCATGAAATCTGATGTTTGCCAAAATATCTGCGCCTCCCAATTAACACAGAGCTATAAAAATAATCCAACATATATAGACATGCATCAGGAATTAAGCATATTATATTGTTCTCTTTTCAACAAAAAAATTATATTGCTAATGAATGGTAGGTCAAAATAATAGTTTAATAACTAGATAAATATTTTTAAAGAACGTTTGCTAAAGTTGTCTAAGAACCGGGTGTCACTGTCCCTTCCATAGGACGTACATCAACCTAACACTAGGATACGCAGCTGATTTAATTTTCTTATAGCACTACAGTAGTATGTTTATGATGAGTCTGGGGCAACGGCGTCTGGCGTATGAGCTAGGAGCTGGCAGACACCATCTTGAATATACCTTTTTTCCTGTTTCTCTCTCAAAAACTCCCTTTTTCCTTTAAAAGCGGCAATTTTTCGCATAAAATTTTCTTTCTTCCCTTAACATTCCTCTCTTTACCTCAAAAAAACACAGAGTCCCTCTTTTGCAAAGAACAAGCCCATTTAGGCAAAAAAAAATCCATTGGAAGCATTTGGGATTCTCGTTTTTACCAATGACCTTGGCCTAAGACATTAACCCTGTGCCCATGACCTTGTAAAACCTTTCAACTAAAAATATGTGAATTATCCCCAAATACGCTTAAAAAAATATTATAAAAAAAAATAAAATTAATAAAATTAAACACATATCTAAAGACGATATTTAAAGATATTTATGTTGAAGTGCCGGGGTTCGATACGACCGGCCCTCAACAGGTTGCCTAGTGTTCATCTCGTCTGCCTTACTGGATGTCAGTGACCTTGACCTTGACACAAGTAACATTTAACATGAAAACCCAAAAAAACGGCAAAAAACCCCAATTAATTGAAAAAATTAAAAAAGACTAAAAAACCGAGGTATAAATGATATTGACATAACCCGACTGCCACCTTATATCCAGGTTACCTTGACCTTGAATGACTCTGAACTTAAAAATTCGGGGATTGTTTTAAAATGTCCCAAAAATATTATAAGATTTTCCAAAAAATAATTTTAGAAATATAAAATTTAATAAAAATGTATTAAGAATTTATAAAAAACCCAAAAATTCAAATTTTTTGGTTTACAGGGGACGAGGTACTGGAACTGAGCAGTCTCCAGGATTTGATTTCATCCAATCACCAAATAGCATCTAAGTGACCTTGAACATGACCTTTGACCTTGATATGTAAGCCTGTATGAACTTGAAGCCAAAAATCTTACACAGTACTCCAAACAAATACAAAAAAAAATTAAAATTATACAAAATAAATAATAAAAAATATAATTATAAAAGATTAATTTTAAAACATTACATTTCCGAAGGTTCCCTCGGCACCACATCCAGTAGGCGACTGCCCCTCACCAATAATTCTCATTGGTTAATTAGTCGGTTCCGCTCCGCTCCTGCCACCAATGATTCTTATTGGCTCGTTACTTGTACTCACTTAATTCCTCCCCACCCACACAAAATGTTTTTATTGGCTTATTAATCACGCTCGTTCGACCCACCGCCGTTGTTTCTCATCAATTAATTAGTCAACAGGCTTCAATCCCCTTCGCCGTTGATCATCTGTCGAATTCACTCTGCTCACCATATTAATTTTGTCATTTATCATTTGTTTTCATTTTTATCATCTCTGTGATGCTAGTGTTTAAATTATCGATTTCACCACAAGACGAGCTGCTGATTTAGCTCTCATGTAGAGTGTTGTCAGACTGGACCATGGCCCTAGGTGAGGTTTAACCCAAAACATCAAGAAAAAACACAAAATGATACAAATCCCAAAAATCGGGGAGAAAATACAATACTGCCACCGACTACCATGTAGGATTCCCTTTTGCTTAGTCACATTTCCATCACGCTCACTCATTCCTTCTTATCTTTGCTCCATCCACCCTCTTGTATTATATCCATAATTTGTTATTCCATGTCAGCCATCTTAGTTTCCATCAGTACAACCATATTACATAACATCGTTAACATGTCTTCCACATGCTTATGCTCTATCATTCCATGTCAGCCATCTATGATTGTGCACATTTAGTGATTGTCCTGCACAAGAAATCTTGAAGAATTAATTTTAAATCACCATATTTTGTTCACATAATTTCATTAATTTGTATTGTCATGCTCACTTACAGTATCGGCTTGTAGTGGCAGATCTGCAGGCCAAGGCTACCTTATACCCCATATCAGGGAAAGTAGTCATGATAGAGTACATTTTATCAGCACTAGCAAGAAATGAAACACTTTTGTTTGTTCATTGAAAACATTTTTTTTACGTACATCAGATTAAAAACATAAAAAAACCTTTACATTCTACATACTACACATGCAGTGTCTTTCCAGCAACATGCTAACTTTTCACATAATTAATATAGTCTGCTTATACACAGCTCGAGACTGTCTTATGCTACCAAGCATCCACCCAGAGCCCTTAGCTGTATGTTGTTCTTCTTCACGACAAAGTTATTCTTCCAAGCCCTTTACAGCCTCTAGAATGCTATAAACGATGTACAATGCTTCATTTGCAGTCTTGAATGCCCACCGGCTGATTTCTTTATCCAAAGGTCGAGGCTTTTCATAGGTACACTTAAGCCAAACACTATATTTTGTGGAACCTTCTTCGACTTCTTCTGTTAATATTATGATTATCCTATGTTAAATTTTGTCCAGTTTTGTACATATGTTTTTCGTACCAACAGAGTTATTTATTAATATATAATATTTTAAAATTCCCTTGAAAGAAGATTATTTAAGGTAGAATAAATTCGATGTGGTATCGCTAATAGCTAATACAGGGCGTTTCTTAGCTTCAGGAACTCTTACTTTACAGTTCTTGATAAGTATCTTCAGCTTATCACTTCGTTTGAACAGATGTTTGCACTTAACACATTGTTGTATAACAAAGGAAGGACCATTCACTGAAGTGGTTCTTTCATTATTCCTTGCACTTTGGATGGAGGTAAATATCTTATCACAGTAACAACAACGAAGTCTTGACGAAGTCATCGATTACGATCCTGCTTTCGGTGCTCTTTCCGAAGAAGTCGATCACATTACCGAAGAAGTATATGGTGAAACTGCTGTAAGTGAACAATCCGAAGAATACGAAGGTGCTATCGGTTTCAAGTCTGAAGAAGGCGATGACAACACTAATGTAGATGACCTAACCGAAGAATTTAATTTTTGCTGTCGGCGTCATACTTGAATAAGACGATGGCGTTGCTACTTTAAGCATGGCGTCCGAAGAAGTTGATGGCACTGCTAGTTTTCCTCCCGAAGAAGTCGATAGTTTCGTCGGTAACATGTGCGTAGAAGTCGATGACCTTTCCATAGTACCCATTGAATTGGGAATGTCCGATGACATAACAGATTCCGAATAAAACTTTGATTGAAACACGAAGTCGCAAAAGCTAGCCGAGACGATCCAACTTTTACGTCGGCCGCAGTCAAAATAACCTCTCAGGTGACCCCCATCTCCTTATAATATACTCATATGCAAACGCTCTGACACCATGTTGATATTGTACCAATCATATTACGCCAATAAGAGATTGTGCAGACACCGACCAGCCAAACATAGAGTTGCCACGTGATTGCAGCTGGCCAATAACATGCATGATCTTAGCATCGGACATAGAACCGTAATTAACACCTCACCTACCACTGCACTTAGCACCACACTTAGCACGACCTAAACTATAAATGACCCACACTGACACATAAACACCCATAATGACTTTTAAATTACCAATAACTGATTCATATTGACCCATAAGTGACATAATGACTCACAAATAACCCCTAAAAGCCTATAAATGACCCTTATAGTAGTGATGCCCCGATACGGAAAAAACCCGATACCAATGAAGGTTCCGATATTTAGGATTTTACCGATGCGATACCTGTAAACCGATATTTTCATTTATCATACTGTAAGCAGACATTTGTCACTAAAGTGTGTGAGAGAAAACTGCTGCCTACAAAAGTTTTGTTTGCAATAAGCTAAATTGACTTATTGTTAAGTGAGATTTACTTTATGCCCGGTACATCAAAGCAGCAAAAAAATAATATTTTTAACATTATACAAAACTATAGCTCACTACAACATATTACAAAACTAAGTTAAGGTTGCGAGAAGGTCGCTAGTCTACAAAAAATATCTAAAAGGACAGGAATGAAAACTAGGCTAACAAGCCACGATCATTTTGTTTACTTTGAGAAACGTAAGTTAAACATAAGACTGCTTTACCAAAAATAAAAATGTAATCCGTGAAGTGAAAAATAATGATGGACGTGTACATTCAAATTTTTTTTTATCGTATAAGAAATTTTTTTAAATTAAATATTTTTTTTATATATGTTTTTTATTTTTATTGCATATTGACATTTCAAATTAATGATGTTCTTTTTTGTCGTATTGCTGCAGCCTGATGTTAAAATCTGAGAAAATTAAGTTTGCAGCAGAGGAGACAAAATACTTGAGGTTAGAATGGCCATTACCGATGTGCCGATATTTTAGTGCCGATCTCCGATAATGGTAAATGTACCAGTAATACCAATATCCGATACCGGATATCAGCTATCGGGCCATCACTACCTTACAGATCCACAATGACCCACATATTGAAAAGTTAGGTTGATATCAACAGAATATTAAACACGCTCACATCTGCAAATAGGAGTGTAAACTTCGTTTCATGAATTAAATATTTAACCCATGTTGCAATAGGAAAACGTAAGACAATTTTGCACTGATTTGAAGTATATACACAAATATGTATACATTATAAATGCAAATATATTAATTTAAGAATATATACACACATGCGCATGAAACCAAAATACACTTCATGCATCGAACAGTGCTTCAAATTTATATTTCCGAATCAAAGCGATATTCCGAGATGAAAAACTTTAGTAATTTAAGTTGTATAAATCTTGAGTCTGCAAACGAAAGATCTATGTTCAGAAACGAAAAACCTGACAATTCAAACAAAATTAATAAAGCATATTCCTCTTAAATAAATTATTTTTAATAACAGAGTACCGACATGACATCAGAGATAAATACCTATTCTAATAGAGTCCTCACTTCATTATGAACCTGCAGATATATATACGCACTTTGGACATGTTTCAGTTCAAGCATGCCAGTGTATCACATCGACATACGAACGATAAATTTTCGAAAGGTCAGAAGCGAGAGCTAAATAACCCATTACTGGTGTTCATTTTTGCGACAAACTTTATACAACTCCATCATGCCCAGAAAGGGTTATGAAACTTGCTAGCATTCTTGCACTCTTTCAGTCCCTCCGAATGCCGCGAAGATATAAATCTCTTGTAATGAAATATATAAGAAATAGATCAACAATAAAAATATTAAAAATATTCATGTTTACAAACATGAGATTTATTACCCATTAAAAAAACACCATACTGCAGATGAGATATCTCAGGTCAGAATATCTACTTCAATCTGCAAAATTATGATGAATTGGACAAATCAGTTCAGTCTCATCATCGGAAACGGTACCCCAGGCCCATTTTGCAACGATGACCTCTTCCACGGTATCACATAAGAGGGGGACTGCAGTGGCTGGAGCACTCGTTTGTCATTATGAGTACGTGTACAGAATCCTTTCTTTTGTTTACACATTTCCGAACAGGAGGTCCTACTCAACACCAGCTCATTCCTAACTTCGCCTCTTCCTCCCTCCAACACAACGAGACAAGTTCGATTCCCGGCAGGGTTTTCCCAGATATTCGCCCTTTCACTCCTCAAAAACATTCCGTCCTCAGTTAGTTTGTTTGTGAAACAAAACTCAGCTGTCTTAAACAGCCATAGAAAGACATTATACTTCAAATTGAAATATATTCTCCATAACGGACATTCTATTTTAATTTTGCACTGGGATATTAAGTTTTTTAGAAAATCTGTAATATGTTCGGACAAGACGACATTTTTGTTAATTTAGACACGCTTACTCACAGGTTGTCTTTAAAAATTACTTAGAAAGAATTGTAACAACGTTTAATGGAAACTTAGGTGGCAACAGTCATTTCCAAAAGGGAGGGGGGAAATTTGACCTTCCGCGTTTTTATAAATCACCATTTTCAGATTTGTTGCTTCACAAGTAGTTTCTGATATTATCAAATGCACTCATTTAAAAACTGTAATTTTGGAGTCTCTGCATTGGTGATGGAGGCAGCTTGAGTTCGACTAAATAGCTGACCCTTATGTATAAATGCCTATGATTTTTTGCAAACATCCGATTACGTTTTTCAAGCAAACATCTTGTTGTTTACTAATACACTGATGGTTGTAAATAAACTTGGTCACAGGAATGGATAAGAACCTGTATTTCCAGTCGAGCTGCTCAGATCTTTATACACGTGTATCCAGCCCGACGTACTGAAGAGGAATACATTCTTGGGGAGGGGGAAAGACCTGCCAGCAGAATGTGCCTTTGTGGGTGACATCAGTGGAGACGCAGCAGCCGGTGATCGCACCTGGATCGTCTAGGTGGGACGCTGGTCTGCTAGCCACTACACAACCGCGGCCCTGCTGCTCTGCACTTAAGGCTGGAGCTCACCACAATAATTATTAATTTATATTATTTGACATAAATTACAGCTACTAGTTCCTGGCATTACAAATTTTAGATTTCGTAGTTTTTGAACCATTCCACGTCACAATTACAAAAGATTGTGATTTTGAGACTTACAGATAAAATATACGTAAACAAAGACACAAAATTGAACAAGAGTGATTGCTTTAGAGGAAATTTATCAATGACTTTATGAAATGCTCAGCAGAATTTATAAAAAAAAAATATTATAGAAAGCTACAGATAAAAAATATGCTAAACTTTACTAATTATTAGCAATATATAAAATTACGAAAATATATCATAGCATGATTAGAAATATGTTTTAAATTTTCACATAGTATATTCTTTAAATGAGAATGATTTAAATATGGCAAGTTATTTATTTCATACTAGTTCTAAAACATTAAAGTTTTAAGTTTTGACATACAATTATCAAGAGTAAATATGTAGTCTGAATCTTTTTTACTTAACGAAATAGTACTTGTAAGTATCATTATTGGGTACGATTATATAAACAGAGGTTTTTTGGTGCCTAGCATTTTTTTATGCACTGTGAACTTACTCTCCTCGAGCAAGAAAACCATTTTTCTTCTGTGTGCTATTTCGGTGACGTCAGTCCAAGGAAACGCTAAAGTATGTTTAATAAAGGTAACTATTGTTGGCTAAAGATGATCGCTAATTGCGTATTTCAGCGGTTGCTACAAAATTTAATCACAATTCTGTTTATGCAATACTGCAATCGTGGAACTATAGTGTGTGTATTTTCTGTTTATAACTTCTGACTCATCAAACATGATTGTTTTGTTTTGTCTAGCAGAGTTTTAACAGTACAGATTGAATAATATGGCATATACTTAAACATTAGAAAAAAGAAGGAAATCATTAATAAGTATACCATGTTATGTTATTGTTATGACTACAGTATTGCGCTACATATAATAAAGACAATGTTAATTTAAAATAAACTTAAATAACATATGGTTAGTCATATGCATGATACTAATAATAAAATTACCTTTTCCAAATTCTGTTCACTCTCTCTGGATTTTGCCTCAAATATCACTCGCAGATCATCCAACTACAAAAATATACAACATAAAGCCACACATATCAATTATTTCGAAAATAAACCTTTTAATTTGTAATGTATATTAATACTTTGTTATTTTACAGACGGACAGAAAACTTGTAAATATATTTAATAACATGAAGATTTTTGCTAAATCCTTAAAATGAAAAATGTATAAAATTCAAGGGTTATATAGGCAATACTTTTTCCTTTGGTAAAATAATTTATGTTTAAATAAAAAAGGTTCTGAATTCNGTTCAGTACACTAATGAAAGTTGAAACAGCAGACGAAGGGAATTACAAGTATACATACAAATGAAGGTTTTTAAGTGGAATGTACTTCATTTCCCATTGTTTTGCAGTATAGTTCTCTGTTACTAGAACTTGTGTAGCGGCTTGTAATGTCCAGAACTTATGAGGAATACAGCTTTATGGTCTAACACTTCTTGAATAATGTATCTTCACTCACTGGTCACCTCCGATTAAACAAATGGAATCTCGTATCGAAACGAGCAAAAAAGCAGATAAGAAAACAGAGGCAGTTCTTCAGTTTTACATGAATAAGGACATGCAGAAAAATACAATATCCTAGCATGACACAACAAGTTTCTGACAGTTGTAAAAATAGTTTTTAATATTTTTTACCGATATAAGTGGAAAAAGAGATTTCCATATTTCCATATAAGTATATAATATGCTATACATATACACATGGAACATTTTTAAACAGAAACAAAAATATACACAGATATAAATTTGTACCCTTTTTGAATAAAATGTTAAGCACTTAGACGGAGCCATAGAAATTAAATGATACTGCACACCTTAACTTTCACAGCTACAAAATTCTAAAACGAAAATTAAGATAATAAAATCCAAATAACTGGTGCAAAAAATTACACTAAAAATAAATGTTGTTCTTTCATAAGGAAAATCCTTGTAAACCCAGTTACCAGGAAATTCTGTTGTAAAACTACAAACAGTTTTGTTGTAAAATCAGTAAAACATATATTTGTAATTTGACAAATGATAGCCTTGTATTACCTTTATCTTACATTATTGAGAACCAAACATTATTTAATTCCTTTCCTTGTAGAAAATAAATGTGATAAATAAATAACCGCGAATGATAAAAAAAAAAAAAAAAAAAAAAAAAAATTGAAAATAAAAATTAAACTTTGCAGCACAATGACTAGAACACACAATTATCGTCTAACTATTGCACAAAATTAACCACAAGACTCTCTTAACTTACGTCTGTTGTGTTTATTTATATATTATTTACCTCTAAGTATTAACAACATATTAACCAGAAAATTACCGTTTCTATCGCAGTGAAGCATCTGTATTTATTCCTACTTCTTCAAATAAGGAAGTTATTTTATTAAGCAGAATACATTTTGTTACGATTACTACACAAGAAGCGAGGCTGGGTAAGGCAGGAATGCGGCCAACTACTATTCCTAAAACAATGTTCACAAACAATGGCAACAGTATTGCAACAACTAAGGATGCAGGAATCAGTAGAAGTATGTACAATATCAGGGTCTGGCTGGCACAATGGGGTTACGGCAATTTCATCAACATCTAACGTTAGTAACCCTGCCTACGATACAAGGGAGAGCCAATAGGAATCAAGGATATCGAATAAGGTGGGTGTGACGGAGAAGTGTGGTGGAGACGGCGACTAAGGGCCGGGGTGTCAGTCGGCGTCGGTCCTCCCTGAACGGTGTCTCCGAGCGGCGATTGGCGGTAAGTGTCTTACACTAGGGTGAGAGAGCGAGCCCGGAGCCCCTTATATCCTTGTCCTCCCATCACAGATTGTCCTACACATCTACCTCCATCCCTAGCCCCACTAACTACATCACGCTGTAATTATTGCAAGTTGAATCAGTAATGTTCCTCCTTAATTAATTAGTTGTATTAATTAATTATTCTCAGAGTTCCTTTCATGAAATGTATGAACTATATTTCTATAAGAAGCATAGCAATTTACTGTATTTCATTTTAAGTGTTCCGTGTAGCTAGAAAACATTAACAGCTAATGAGTAATACGGTCAGAATTTATTGAAAATTGTCGTTTTATTTTGATTCATTGAGGTTTTTTGGGCGTTTTGCCTTTTCTAAATTCGAAATACATTTATTTTTGCACGCAACTACACTTTATATCACCCATTGTTTTCACACAAACACATGTATATGGTTTTACATAGATGATTGTGCGCCTTTATGCTGAAGCTCGTGGATACGGGTCAGTTTGCACAAATATGTCTGGACGACTAATACAAACACAGGCCTTTTTTTTTTTTTAATCAATTAGTTTTATAAGAGAAATCTTTGTATCCTTACAAGCATTTGTAAAAATTACAAACAATTTATCAGTATATATCACAAATTTTTTGCAGTGTATAGCAGATTGTATCACAAAATTTGTATTTATATGTACCATTTCTCTAGATTACTCCGCCCGTTGAATGAAATATAGGATGGATTATATTATGAGTAACAATTAAGGGGATAGGTCGCATTTAGCTTGGATTTATTAATTATTGCCGTAGGTTTATTAAAATTGGTTTAACGATATTTTCGGAACGACATAGCATATAATGTCTTAATGGTTTAGCAAATTTTTACTTCGTTATTACCGATAATGAGATAATTTATTTATAACTGCCAGGAAGTGTTTATTTTTCTATGCCTGCAAGCCCATATGTTACAGAAACCAAGTAACAGCGACTTTTCAAAATGTTTGAAACTGGACGCATTAGCCTTTTAATTTGTATGCCTAATGAAAACATTGTATTGCAGATAACTGAGAAAATGCTATTCATCCGATTTGTAGGGGACATTCCGCCTTAAAGACAGTTACAATCGCGATATGAAAACAGGCATTCTCTTAATTTTTGGGTAAACATGATACTTTACTTTATCTTAGGGGAGTTTTTCCGCCTCTCGGCGTTGTCGACCAGATGTTTAACATACCTTATGCATGTTACGCTCGTTTTCCGAAGTCTTATCGTCCAGTAATCTTTGTAGATCGCCAACCTGCAAATGTTGAACAGAAAATACAATTTCACTATTATGTTATAACTTGCGTTATGATATTGATTAAAATTAATTATTTGCATATTTAAATTTTTATGTGATTAGTTGGAACCGGTTGAAAGCTATTTGAAGTGACCAAAACTATTTTTGTACATATTAATATCGCCTTTGGTATAGAGATCGCCGACGAATTTGAACGCCATTTGATTCTTCACAGCGCCAGAGTTGTATTGATCAAATAGTTTAGCCAGTTTGTTTATCCTCAGGAGAAATTGCAGCAAATACTGCCCACCAAAACATTTGGTCTGAAAGTAAAATGAAATAAACCTTTTCCTGCATTAAAACGACTACAGTTAATATGGCGCAATGCAACAGCGCCAATTCTTAATTTACCATTAACACATGGAATTTAAACTATTGTGTTTACATTATTATCTACAAACTGTTAAAGTCATAAGAATTATATCTACAAACTGTTAAAGTCATAAGAACTTAAATTATATTGTTAGGGGAAAATTATTTATGCTAGTATAAACGTAATAATTTTCAAGGCCAGTATCGAAGTTTCTTGACAAAATACATTTATTGCTTTGCTTTCTTTTCTATTTGTGTGTTTAAAATGTAAAATGTAAAAGTAAAAGAGAAACTTCCTGACTGTCACATATTAATTATTATATTACGTAGTACATGTAATATATTGGAAAATTCGTCATAAGTTAACAGTAAAGTCGTTATAGCTTGAGGAACACGCAAAGTCATAGTAAACATAATTTTCTTGAAGCTCTCTTCAATTTCGTGGTTTTCTCTCTCATGTTTAGCTTGTAAATCGTGAATCTGCATATGTTTAAAATCACAATGAATATAATAGAAATTTAAACATGGCAAATTTCAATTGTGATCCAAAATATGTGCTATCACTTTTACAAAACGAAATATATTCATGCCTTCCTTAATTTTCAGATTTTTTCATAAAGGTTATTCATATATCGTGAGTAAAAAAGCTATTGAAAAAGTGTCTAGAGCAACGTTTCTAGGTTTTCCCATGATGTGAATCCATTTCCAGTAGCTTTACTGCTCTAAAAGTCATCTTTACAACACCCTACAAAGACAAGACCATCTGGGGCTAGAGTTGAAGAGAAATAATAATAATAAAATAAAACGTATTAAATAACTTTTGCCTCAAAATATATGCCTTTACAAAAATTTCAGAAGAAATATGAAAACATAGGTAGAAATTAAAAGCGGAATATAAAAATACTCTTGCCAACCGTTGTTCAAGAGTGTAATGTAGTTTAGTATTTTTGGACCTGTCATATGTTTTTTTTGTGAAAAAAAAAACAATATTAATATGCAAACGCGTTCTTCTAATTATAAAATAACCACTCTGGTTATGCCAGAGAACAAGGTTATATTCCTCCATACTTTTCAAATGTTTATTTATGAAATTGAGAATTTTTAATGACTTAAATATATCAATTTAACATATTTACATTTGCAAGTATCAGGTTAAGAAAAACCACAACACATGCATTTGGACTAACTTTCGTTATTAATTATTTATAGTATCGTCTTGCCCTGTGGTTTCAAAGAACGATTCGTTTTTATATCTTCTGATACATGTTTATTGATATATAATGTGTGTAAAGTTGTAAGTTCATGACAGACGTCTCGACATGTGTAGAATTCAGCACGCAATTTGAAGTTGCTCGTGTAAGAGAGTTGCACAGTGGCTACATGTGTTCTCTGTGGACACACCGTTAGTAGCATGGCCCAGCTGAAAACACACCTGCTGTTTCGTATGGTTACCGGGATGAGAAGGAAATTGAGTCTTACTTTTCACAACAAAGAGGCCTACAGTAAAATGGCACCGCTTCATGCCAATGGACCAACAGTAATATTCATTCCGCAGCAATTTCCACGTAAGACGAAGCGATCAGATGTGATGAGACAGATATGTTACACAACCACCTTGCGCCTCTTACTGTCAAGTAGTGATTCTTAAAGACAAAAAGCCCTTCCCTTCACAGGGACAGAAAACGCTCTACTGTTTGTGGTATTAAGAGTTATATAATTATATTGGACAAGCATGTACATACATTAATTCAAGAATCTGGTTCTGGCTAATTATAAGCATTAAAATTAAATATTTAACAATTTTATGCTATGCCTTAAAGTATTCTTAAAATGTCAAATTTGTTACCAACATAATGATTTTCGTGATACGAACACCTTTATTCCCTTGTTACTGATGTATTATTATGTTTTAATTTACTGTACTCAACAAATCGCCATTAATAAATCAAAATTGTGTAGTAAATGAAAAAATGTATTATTCAAATTATACTAATACATTCAGTCAGCAGCTTGTTTGAGCATTTTGTGAATTTGCGCATGCTGGTAGACACAGCCAAATAAGGTGTAAATGGACTGGTGATTCATATTTTTGTTTTTTTTTACTTGTACCGATAAAGAGAAATACATTGTTATCTAGTTACGCAGACTGAATTCAAATCAACATAAGAATCGACTGTTTACAAGCGCTGATTACTCGAACCCTGATGTAAAATGTTCAAGATTCTCAAGAGCAGGACACAACACAGGACACACTTAGCTGCAGATACTTTGGCTTGTCTCAAGAGGACATTTTGAAGTTTCTGGATGCGTTAGACGGGTGTAAGAGAGCAGGTAAATATTTGAAACAAAATTTATAAACACTATTTTAAAGATGAAAAAATGAGAGAGTTTTTATAATTTATAAAATATATACAATATAGTGAATATTTAAATGTGCATGTTTCGAAATATAAACATTTTATTTATTGGGCAAATGTAATTTGGGAATTATTTTCCTTTACCCTGGCTTTACTGGGATACTAGTTAAGAGCTTAAGGGATTAAGCATTAATTTAAATTGTTTAGGTTGCAAGTAAAATCCATTTCATGGTATATGGAATGTACGATTTCATTAAATGTCGTTTTCAATTCATTTAATGCCAACGTATGTAACATGGTGTTAAGAGATAGTTTTCAAGTATGAAGGAAAACAGAGATAACGAATATCAATAAATCGAGTATAAAAATATTTTCAGAAGTCAGAAAATAGTTTGGGTGTTCAAAAGGGAAGTCTTGTACGATTTAGAATTCTGTGGAAGCCCAATAGAGTGCGCGCTAGTGGCTCTCGAGGCCTAGACGTTCCTCTGTAAAAGCACCACTACTTTATGTAATGCCTTCCTGTGTTACGTATATACTAATACAAAAGTGTGTTTACCATTTAGATGCTTATTTTACACAGATATTGTTTCATATCTTATTGTCCAAGGAAATTTACTAAGATCAAAGTAACAGATGTACGTAAACCAAGCAACTAATGTTCTTGCAAAACACTGCGAATGTAACTAAATCCAGGAGCATGTGAAAACTGAGCGAGCGTAAAAGAAGAAAATAACTTCATGCAAAAATACAAAAACAGTGAAGAATTATATTTTTTAATTTTAACTTTATAATCTAGGACCACAACTATTTGTAATAGCAATAAAAAAAATTTTAAACAATGTTTCCTATATACAGGATGCATCTAAATTAGACCAACTAACATCGGCTGCTAGTCAGTTTCGAAAAAATGAAGTGAAAAGATTTATACGATACGTAGTATAAAGTGAATTCTGAGGACGTTACTTATCATTGAAGTTGGACCTGAAACACGAGTGTATTACTTATACTGCTGGAACACTGAGTGTGTGGATAATGTGTAATTGTTATTGTGTCATGTGGGTTGATAGTCTAATTTTGAAATCCCTAGTATGCTACAGCTTTACGAAGATATTTTCGAAATGAAGATAGGAACCGTAATTATTTCTGCGTTATTATTTTATGTCAGCAACAGAAATGTGTTTTGATGTTTACAGATCTTTGTTCCGTTATAAATTAGCTAGACACTCAATTTCTCATCTTTAATTTATATTTAATATTTGTAATAAACTGGTGTTCCAGGTTCCACTTCATTGTGTGTAACGCCCTTAAGATTCACTTTAAACCAATAATTTCGGATATGTTTTCTCCTTAAATGTTTGTGACTAACCTGCTGCAGAAGTTTGTCAGACTTAATTAGATGCTTCCTGTATATTTCTGCCACAGCTGTACGTACAGGATTTGGTAAAAAAGATTACAGGAGGGGGAGAATGAGATATGCCAAACTCTACGTCCCTTTTCAAGAATTAACTTTGTTTCAGAAATATTATATAAATTTCGTGTTTTGATACTGAACAGCAATGTTATATTCAAAGTTATTCACCTTAAATTGAGTTATTATAAATATAATATACGTAAATCGATATAATTCTAACATGTTGATGAGTAAAACATAATTGCTGCAGATTGTAATATTCACTGCAAAGTTCCCCCGGCATCAGCAATGATCCCTGCATACACATCTGCAGCCGGATATGACAAGCACTGCTTGACTTTTATAACTTTTCTGTCATTCATTATTAATTTTGAATAAATATTAACTCTGCATCTCTTATTTAACGACTATTTTGCATAAGTGTGAACTTTTGGTTTAACTTCTCTTAAAAGGATTTAGTTTCTAATTATTCCGCAGGCTATTGCAATTCGAATTCTGCAAAACTATCGTAATACACACAAGTACATACTTTTACATTCATAATTTTCTCGTTAACGTCCTAAACTGTAATAGAAGTTTTCAACCTATAATCTATGCGGAAATGATACCACTTATCAAGTTGCACATAAAAAAGTTTATCATCGCTCTTATACAAAGTTGAGAACTTACCTACGCATTTGACTCTTACCTGAACAAATGTAGGAACTATACAATGAATGTCTAGGTGAAAAAATTGCTTTTCCCGCTTAATAACTAAACGAATACACTGGTATGGTAAATTTCTGAATAATTAATTGTGTGTTCTTAAGGACTTATGCACGAGTTTCGTCTGTTTGTATTAGTATTTAGACTATAATTTTCCTTCCGAGTCGTCTTTCAGGATAAACACAGGAACTTACTTAGCTTTATAATTTCCTTGGGCAAAGAAAACCTCGTGACGCGCAGTAAAATAAACTCAACTAATTTCTGCAGAGGTAGGCGTAAAATTATTAACATTACATGTACCTTTTTGCATACTGTACATTTTTATTCTTTAGGTTTTAAAAAACTAATCTTCAAGCATATCTAAGCATGTTTTCACACAAAGAGAATTTGTTAGCACCACTTTATTCTTGCCTTGCATCTGATGAACTCACAAGCAAATAATTTAAACTGAAGTCATTATAAAATATTGACATTATCTGAAGACCCACACTACCAACCAGAACATAAACACTTTTATTCTGTGAATGACCTCTCACAATAGATGCGCAGTTATCAAAGCAGGGAGATAGAAAATATTTTAAACGAAAACAAGAAAGAACACCACAATCCAACAGCATAGATAAGTTACATCAATGAATGCTTCTTAATAATTTAATTGTATTTAAATTTAAATAACTCCATAAGTTATTACAGGTAAGCATCTTACATTTAGCTACCGTTTTCCCCAAGTAACCAGATTATTATGATACTAATAATGACACTAGATGTATTAGCCTCAAGCGGGAATTTGAAATTTTTTTTTCCTGATTAACAGAAGTTATAAATACTGATTATAAGACACTTCAATAAAACATATAAATATATAATTTTTATTAAAATTTTCATAAAATGAAGTAATTAAAAACAATAAGTGTATTAACATTGTAATGAAAGGAAAATTTGCTTAAAAACAAGACTAAATTATAGATATTTAAAATACGTTTATAAACATTGGCTTGTTTCCTTACCGAGAGGTTTTTATTGTGAAGCTGGTGTTTCAGATCTTCGATTTCTTGGGTAAGTGTCACCACCTTTAAAGAACAATTCAGATGTCATGTTATAATAACAGTTACATGCAAAACTAAAAATATACGATTGAAAAAGGGCAATATTATGCTATAAACATACAATTCTGGAAATGTTAGGCGTCTCTGTAATTACATACCTAACAAACAAGTATGAAATTACATTTTGGATATTGCTGTGTTTTACAAGTCGCTGATATAGACGCATAAAAATACTTTCAGAATATTAAATAACTGGAAGCATTGTAACTGGCATTAATTATGTACACAGTTTACCATCTTACTTAATAAATACATTTCTTATAACATGAAATTTTTATATAACGACTGTCCTTTATAGCCTTTTAAGAGTCGCAATGACAAAAAAAACAAATACGGCTACTATAGATCATCTGTGTACTATATTTGTTATTAGGTCAGCGCTAGTATGTTCGTAGTGACGTCAAAGTAGCGCCAAGTATGGTCTTATGCATACTTGGAGAGAAATTCGGACGCAGCCTGCATTCTCGTGCCAACACTCGCGCCCTGGTATGCGGCTTCTTACCACTCAATTTAAACAATACTACAGAAATAAACTAAGGTTTTTGCGGGAGGGAGATATAAATAAATGTTCAACAAGATAATCTATGACTCCAGATTTCTGGAGGCAAAATACACATAACCTAATTAATGTAGTTCTACACTATGACGTTGGAAAATTTTCTAGGAAGCGTTTTTGCCAGAATTTTTTATTCTCTTAGAACTATATTTTGCACAGGATTTAAGCGTACATTCTGGTCACAGAATAACACTGCTGGTCAAAAAACTAACGCTCACAGTATACATCGGATGCATCTGAGACTTTAAAGAAGTAATGATTAATATTGATAATACACATCATCACAAAAATTGCAGCAGGACAATGAGATATGCATCTGTGGTATGCTGCCTAATCATCTCCAATAGTACCATGCTCCTCCTCGCACTGCAATACATGCTGCAACATGGTATGGTATAGGTCCTAGCAGACGCCGGCTGTTGTCCTGGGGCAGACGGGCCTACAATACTTGGACGGTATGTTCCAAATCATAGATACTGAGGCATGGCGGCAGTTGGCGTTTCAACTGGTCCCACACATGCTCGACTGTTGACATGTCAGGGGAGCGGGCAGGCCATGGTAGTGTTTAGACATGATGCAAGCAGTCCTGGGCGACCGTGCCACATGCGGTTGGCTTTATCTTGCTGGAATATCGCACCAGGAAATCCGGCGAGAAAAAAGAGAAGATGACGGTGTATGAGGTTCACCATATACCACAGGACCATTAATGTTCCACGTAATATGAAGAGAGAGGATCGGATATTGTAGGCTATGTCTAGCTAGGACATAATGCCTGACGTGTGTAAATAGCCGCTTGATTGCGAGAATGGGATTGTGATGTTCACCAGGTGCTCTCCACACCCGTGCGCGATGACCAGTCCCCGTAACGAAGTTGCATTCATCACTAAACACCTCACATCACCAGTCTGTGGCACACTACAAACGGAGCGCCGTTGTAACACATTTAATAGCAGACCACATAATGAGCGCTGGGGTTAGCAGATTCGACTCCGCCTATAATAAGGAAATTGTATGTGGACACACGGGAGCACTAACACAGGCCAGTATCGTGGACCTGGACACCATGGTATCCCTCCGCGCCTAGTGTACCATCCATCGATCATCTCAACTGGTATTTGTCCTCGTTCTTCTTTAGCCGATTCTCCGTTTGTGCCTTTAAGTACCCACTGCTTAACATTATTGATCAATATGGTCCGAACGATCGACATAGTCCGCTATACGGTGATCCGAACGCCCTGCGGTCATTTAATATTAACTCTTTACACTTGCTTGGCAGATTCTGGTGTTTCTCGTGTTAATGGAGCGTAGACTACACGCCGGTGTCTATGACAGCTGGTCTGTGCTTGCAGTGTCACTGCTGGATGTGTGGTCATGTGCATACCAGTCAGTACTCTCACTGTTTACGACGTTTCATGGTTGTTACATGACCACTTCGTAGTGCGCTTTGTTCATTGTTTGGCTGTGTAGATCATTATCAATGCATCACTGTTGAATGATACTTCCAAATGGCAGAAACTGTTATGTAATATTGTTATTTGTTTTCTGGATTTAATTTAATAACCTTTAAACCTATTTTATTGTGTTAATCGTCAATTTTTGTCTACCTCTCGTAAGGATCTTTTCTGCTGTTCACAGCATGGCCAGCACAGTAGATATGTGTAATGACTTCAAGCCGCCTGTAGCGCTATATTGCAGTAATTTTAACTAGTTACTGCTCCTTCTCCTACCACTTCCCAGGAAACGTTAGGGTGAGATGATTTAGCTTTCATGTCAAGAGGACGAGCGATGTGCAGAGTATTTACTGTTCACATAAGCTCCTAACTAACATCGGGTCATAGAAGTAGTTCACTTAACACGGAGAATGATTCTTTCAGCTTCGTTCCCTCTGTTGTATTAATTAGGGCTTATTATTGTTAATGGTGGCGAATTCGGTGTCTAAGGAGGTCGTGTGGAGAGAAGCCGTAGGCCGGGACGCACTAGCATACCGACTGCATTCGTCACATGAAGAGTTTCCTAATAGCAGAATATATGTTGTAAGTTTCCACTTCTAAATATAACTTTCTTAAATATGACTATGCATGATAACTTTCTGCTAATAAATTATACCCAAGTATGCTAAGATATCACATATTATTGACATAACTTTGTTTGCTAAAGTACTCACAAATCATGAATTTGAGTGAGAAAAGGCTTTTAGACCAGTGCATTGCTACTAAAGCCGCAAGTGCCCTGTGCCCAGATTAGAAAGAAGGGCTTCATACCAAGTTGAAAGTTTGTCCATACAGCATTATTATATCCGTGCAAATTTATTGTAAAATACAAAGTTAAACCACATAACCTGAGGCGTGTGTCTGTTGCCTTCGTAGGAAGGTGGTGAGCTGTTCACGATGTTTTATTTAATATATTCAACAACTTACACTGCTCGATTACAAATATTCTAGGCATCAATTACTGCAATTATTTATTGCAAGTAAAGACACATACGATCACAAACCTTCGCCGCTATTATGAAAACGAGCCTAATTTATCAAAACTTTTATCTATTGGTGTCCCAATAAAGGAACGATAATAATACAGCATGACAATCAGTGTAATGCTCAGTGTAATGTTAGACAGTGTTTTGTTTTGACCGTCAGTAAAACAATGATTTGTTTCAAGTACATTTGGAGGTGGGCCTATCTGGCATATTTAAAATGTAGGGCATTATAAATACAGGCATAATAAAGGACACGTAATTACACATAATCACCATAAATTACCCATAAATAACCAATAAATTACACATAATGAGACATATTTGATACATAATGAAATACAAATGATTCACAAATGACCCATGAATGACACATTCTACAAAAGGCCCTTAAATTATCCTTAAAGATCCATAATGATCCATACATTAAACCTTCCGGTGTAAAGGGGCAAATCTAACAGAATATTTGACCTGCTCACATCTGAAAATACGAAAATAAACATTATTTTATGAATAAAATGTTTAACCCCTGTTGCGATGGGAAAATCTAAGACATTTTTGTACTGATTTTATGTATAAATATATTTTAAAACGCGCATGAAAACTAATTAAGTTAACAGAAAACCGGCCACTCATAACAGAAATACGGGAAAAAAATTGCCAAGTAACAAACTTACGACAATACACTTCATGCCCAAATATTGCTACATATTTATATTTCCGAATCAAAGCCCAAGATGGAAAAAAAAACTAAATTTTTTTATTGTTATAATCTTGAACTTTCAAAGTAATCGTCTATGATCTCAAATCAAACAACTGACAATTAAAAAAAAAGTATTGTCAACTAATATATATATATTTAAATTTACAGAGTAAAGATCATAATAAACAGAGATGACAAAAGTCATGGGATAGCATTATGCAAATATACATATGGCAGTTGTATAACGTACAAAATGTATAAATGCGCAGTGCATTAGTAGGGCTTTCATTTGCAGTCAAGTGATTCATTTGAAAAGGTTTCTGACATGATTATAGCCGCACGAAGGGAATTAACAGACAACACAGTAGCCGACCGCCTGCACTTAATGACCGAGACCAACGACGTGTGGGCAGAATGGTCAGTGTTAACAGACAAGCTACACTGCTTGAAATAACCGCAGGAACCAATGTGGGACGTACGACGGACGTGTCCGTTCGGACAGTGCGGCGAAATATTGCTGTACTGGGCTATGCCAGCAGAAGACCGACTCGAATGCCTTTTCTCAGCATGACATCGCCAGCAGCGCCTCTCCTGGGCTCGTGACCATATCGGTTGGACCCTAGACGACTGGAAAACCGTGGCTTAGTCAGATGAGTCCCGATTTCAGTTGGTAAGAGCTGATGGTAGGGTTCGAGTGTGGCGCAGACCCCACGAATCCATGGACCCAAGTTGTCAACAAGGAACTGTGCAAGCTGTTAGTGGCTCCATTATGGTGTGGGCTGTTTTTACATGAAATGGACTGGGTCCTCTGGTCCAACTGAACCGATCATTCACTAGAAAGGGTTATGTTCAGATACTTGGAGACCACTTGCAGCCATTCATGGACTTCATGTAGTCAAACATCGATGGAATTGTTATTGATGAAATTGCGCCTTGTCACTGGGCCACAACTGTTCGCGATTGGTTTTAAGAACATTCTGGACAATTCAAGCGAATGATTTGGCCACCAAGATGGCCCGGCATGAATCTCATCGAACATTTATAGGACATAATCTAGAAGTCAGTTCGTTAACAAACTTCAGCACTGGCAACACTTTCGCAATGTTGGACGTCTATAGAGGCAGCATGGCTCAATATTTCTGCAGGGGAATTCCAACGACTTGTTGAGTCCAAGCCACGTCGAGTTGCTGCACTATGCCGGGCAAAAACCGGTTCGAAACGATATTAGGAGGTATCCTATTACTTTTGTCGCCTCAGTGTATCACAGCTAAATACCGATTGTAAAATAGCCCCCAGTTAATTATGTAACAGCAGATAAACATACGCACGTTGGTAATGTGTGATCCCATGCATGCCAGTGTATCTCTCAGACATTCCAAGAAACATATTTTAGAAAGGTCACAAATGATAGTTAAGTCACCCATTATCGGTTATAATTTTTGCAACAAACTTTGTGTTCCTTCACCATGTCCAGAAAGAGTTCTGATGTATGCTAGAATACTTGAACTCTATCAGCACCACATGATGCCACCCAGAAGCAAAATCTCGTATAATGCAAGTAAAAAAGCATAAGATTCACCAAAATTATATTAATAATACTCATGTTTACAAAAATGAGGTTAATAACCCATGCAAAATTAAAAAAGTATCATCCTGCAGGAGAGATTACTCAGGTCATAAGACGTACTTCAATCTGTAAAATTATGAAAATTTGGACACACCAGTTCAGACTCCCCATCGAAAACGGCACCCCACGTCCATTTGGCAACGATGACCTCTTCCACTGTGTCACGTAAAAGAGGGACTGTAGTGGCTAGAGCTCTCGTTTCCTATCATGAGTTCGCGTATAGCATTATTTCTTTTGTAAACACATTTTCGAACCGGAGGTCCACCTAAACACTTCCCGCCAACACAACGAGACAAGTTCGATTCCTGGCAGGGTCACTACCAGATTTTCGCAATTTCATTCCTCATAAACATTCCTTCCTCAGTTCGTTTGCTTGTCAAACAAAACACAGCCAAAATAAACTTCCCAACAATAAAGATATAATAATAAATATTGAACTCTATTCCTCGTGACCCACTTTCTGATTCAATTTTTGTTTAAAACGGACTCTTGCGTTCAATCCTATACATCACTGAAATATAAATGTTTTCAGTATAGCGGTTGGATAAGGTTCAATAAATTATAATTGCACAACTAAGAGAACATAAATGTATTTTCCTACATTTTTCATGCATTCAATATGGGCATTTATCTGATGCTTGCAGATGATTAATACAACAAAATGACTTCATTCGAATTAACCCCATTCCTTAAGTTCACCGATGATCATTTATATATATATATTTTTTTTTTCTGTGCAAGGGAATCAATTGACTGAGTCTGTCAACAAATTCATTAAGGTATTCCAGAAATATGTAGTCGGTGTTCTTGTCTTCATGTCACTATTTTATCAAAGCTGGTGACGGGATGTGTGATGAAATAAAAAAAATCGATATAGCTTCACGTCAAAATTTTCTTCATTATCGTATGCAGGCCTTTTCCCTTTTACACAACTCTTCAAGCTGGAATGACATCGCAAAAACTCTGAAGAAATTCAGGAAAAATCACTCCGATAACCTGTTTCATTTACGCAATATTCACAACACACAGCACGCAGCGTCGCTTATATTGTGATTAGCAGGCGTATTGACGTGGGAGCATGACATGAGAAAATACTCTCCCATTGACCTTTATATGAATCGACTCAGACAATAACAGTTAAAGTTCTACTGCTATCGATGCCAAGCACGATGGAAAACATAACTTTAAATATTTACGAAAAAATCTAATATGAAAACCTTACTGCCGGGTATAACGGAGATCAAGATCAGATCATGAATATATGATTGTAAATAAGCATCAACTCGGTTTTGAAACATGGTTATTACTTGAGGCACATCCTCTTGTTGGTTAATAATGCCTTGCACCCTAGGATGAAAACAAGCCCATGCCTACGCAAGTAAAAGTTCTCAACATCGCAACTAAGTCCTTCACCAGAGATAAAGTAATGCTTCATTTCATCAAAATGATGGCAGCAATTAATGCAAGCACTATTCCCGATGCATAAATATTTACAAACGTTTCTATGAACACAGATATAATCACCATACCAGAGAGCCATGACATGTGGCGGTGGATATCGGCACCCTTTCTAAAATGATTGTTTTGCCACAGACACAGGACCGGATTCACTCAATACTTCACACCATGCTCTCGACAGCAGTTACACAGCTACCAGAGCGCACGCCTCCCATCAAGGCGAGCTAGGTTCGATTCCCGTGAGGGGTCGCACCTTTATTTTTGTGAATGTTAGAAACGTGCGTTTCTGAGCAAAATATAAGGCTAACATGAAAGTACCACTTTCCTTGTTTAGTTATTATTAAGGGAACTGTGTGCCCCTGAAAAATACTCATTTAAATTACCTTACTCTGTATTGTGCTACGCCTACCTGGAATTCAACATATCTTCTGTTTTGAATGTTCAACATGAATTGTATCACCAATAGTTCACCTGACTATGTTCAAACAATACGACGTTTTGGTTAATTCAGACGTGCTCACTAACAGGATGTCTTTAAAAGTTGTTAAGAACTAATTGTTAACGATGTTTGATGGGAACTTAGGTGGCCAGCAGCCATTTAGAAAATGAAGGGGTATTAAAATAACCAATCGCCTTTATATAAAACGCTATTCACAGATTTGTTGCTTCACAAGTGTTTTCTTATATTTAGGTTTACGGCTGGTGCTCACAAAAATAATTATTTTTTTACATCCGTGGGCATAACTTACAGGTACTAGTTCCTGGCATTACAAATGTTAGATTCCGTAGTTTTTACACAATTTCATGGTACAATTACAATGTTTGTGATTTTGAGACTTACAAATAAATCAAACGTTAACAAAGACACAAAACTTAACACAAGTAATGGATATAGACGCAATTTTTAATTCAATTTAATTCACTCTCAGCAAAATGCATTTTACAAAATATCATAGAGAGCTACAGATAAAAAAAATATACTAAACTTTCCTTATTTTGAACAATATTTCAAATTGCAAATATTTTCCTAACCGTGATTAGTTAGATATTTCAAAGTTTCACAAAGTATGTTTTATAAATAAGAATTATTTCACTACGGCAAATAACTTTTTTATACGAGTCCTAAAAGAACTTAAGTAGTGAATTAATATATATTTATAAAAAAATATATCTTGTCTGAATAATTTTTCTGTACGAAATAGTACTTGTAAGAAACTTTTTTGAGTAAGAATAAATAAACAATATTTTTTGGTGCCCAGCAATTCGTAATCCACGGTGAACTTACTCTCCTCGAGCAGGAAAACCGTCATTTGTCTGTCTGCTATTTCGATGACGTCAGTACAAGGAAAGGCTAAAATATGTTTCATAATGGTAACCTTTGTTCGCAAATTTTGATAGCTAATTGTGTATTTCAGCTGTAATTTTAAAATTAAATTACAATTCTATGCTATGCATTACTGCAATCGTAGAACCATCTTGTGTGACTTTTCTGTTTATATCTTCTGATTTATAAAACATGGATTGTTATGTTTTGTCTAGAATAGTTTTAATAGTGCATATAGAATAATAAAACCTATACCTAATCATTGTAAAAAATAAGGAAATCATAAATAAATATTCCATATTATGTGATGCTCCATCAACACAAGATTGCGCTACATACATATATCAATGATAATTTCTATTTAAAATTATCTTGAATAACACATTGTTAGATATTATTATGATACTAATAACAAAAGTACCTTGTCCAAATTCTGTTCACTCTCTCCAGATATTGCCTCCAATTTCACTTGCAGATCATCCAACTACAAAAATATACAACAGAAAACAACAAAAATAAATTATTTCGAAAGTAAACCTTTGAAATTGTAACATATTTTTGATACTTGCAAATACATTTAATAACATGAATTTTATTACTGTATCCTTTATATAAAGTATATATTAAATTCAAGGTTTATAAAGCAAAGACTTACCTATTCCTTTGGTCAAATATTTGGTGTTTTAAATAACAAAGGTTCTGAATTTGGGTCTCAGGTAACGTATGGTCAGGAATTTTGTTACACAAATTTTGTCCAGTACACGATTTCCAGTTTAAAAAGCAAACGAAGGGTATTACAAGTAGACATACAAATGAAGGTATTAAAGTGGAATGTACAGTGCCGAACACCGGTACATTGGTAATGATATTGTCTACTTCATTTCCCTAAGTGTTGCAGTCTAGTTCTCTGTTACTAGCTCTTGTGTAGCGGTTGTTACCGTCCAGAAATTATGAAGAGTACAGCCTCATTGCCTAAGACTTCTTGCAGAATATACCTTCACTCCCTGCTCACCTCAGATAAAACAAGTGAATCTCGTTTCAAAACGAGCCAAAAAGCAGATGAAAAAACAGCGGGAGTTATTATTTACAGTTTACATGAATCAGTATATGCAAGAAAAAACCCTATCCTAGCATGACACAACATGCTTCTGACATATGTAAAAATATTTTTTTATATATTTTACCAATATGAGTGGAAAAAGATATTTCCTTATTTATATATAAATATAAAATACGCGATATATATACAAATGAAAAACGTTTAAGCTGAAACAAATATATACAAAGATAGAATTTTGTACCCCTGTGGAATAAAGTGTTAAGCACTTAGACGGAGCAGTAGAAATTAAATGATACTGCACACCTTAACATTCACAGTTACAGAATACTCGAAAACAAAAATTAAGACATAAAAACCAAATAACTGATGTCAAACGTTTCACTTAAAAAAAAGTCAGTATTTTTAAAAGAAAAATCCTTGGAAACCCAGCTCCATGAAATTCTGTTGTAAAATTTCAAACTGTTTTCTTGTAAAATAAACAAAACCTATTCTTGTAATTTTACAAATGATAGCCTTGAATTACCTCTATATTAAATTATCTGGAAGTTTACATAATATTATTGGTTTTCTTGTAGAAAATATATGTGATAAACAAATAACTGCAAGTGAGTAAAAAAAATACTTTGAAAATATAATATACGAATAAAAAAAAAAAACTTAGCCAGCCCGGTGACTAGAACACACACCCATAGTATAACTATTGAACAACATTAACCACAAGACCCACTTAACTTACGTCTGTAGTGTTTATTTATATATTAATTATTCCTATATATATAAAGCCTACTACATGTTAACCAGAACATTACCGTTTTACCGCAGTTATGCATTTCTATTTATTTCATATAAGGAAGTTATTTTTGGGAAGAATACAATATGTTACGATTACTATACAAGAAGCGAGGCAGGGTATGGCAGGAATGCGGCCAACTACTATTATTAAAACAATGTTCACAAACAACAACGGTGGCCAAAACAATTTTTGCACATTTTAATATAGGCTTTGGTACAGAGATCGCCGAGGGAATTTTAACGCCATTTAATTCTTAACAGCTGCACAGTTCTCTTGATCAAATAGTTTATCCTCAAGAGTTAATTCAGAAAATACTACCCACCATACAATGTTATATTTCCGGTTGAATTAACCTAACGTTATTAGTAAAAAACAAACCTTCATTTAATCGGAACGTAACAAGAAATAAGCCTTGAAACTACTAGAGTACGAACCATACAGTAAATATGGGGAAATGGAACAGTGCCAATCCTTATTATACTACTTACACATGGCGTTTAAAACTATTATGCTTACGAATTACATTTACAAACTGTTAAACTCATAATACTTACATTTATAGTTATTGTTGAAAATTTGTTATGCTAGTAACAGCAATATAATTTCCAAGTCCTACTATGAAATTTTATTTATAAAATACATTTATTGCATTGCGTTTTCTTTGAATTGAGTATATAATAGTAAAATGTAAAAGTAAAAGAGAAACTGCCGGACTGTCACATATTAATTATTACAATTCGCACTATATGTAATGTAATGGAAAATATATTATAAGTAAACTATAACCTCGTTACAGTTTGAGAAACACGCAAAGTCTAGTTAACATATATTCTTAAAGCTCTGTTCAAATTCGTTGGTTTCTCTTTCATATTTAGCTTGTAGGTCGTGAATCTGCAAATGTTTAAAAGTATAATGAAGATAATTGAAATTCAAACACAAAAAACTTAAATTGCAATATCAACTATAGGCTGTCACTTTTACAAAAGGAGATATTTTGATGTCTTCATTAATTTTCAGATGTTCGCCAAAAGGTAATTCATATATCGTGAGAAATACAGGTATTGAAAAAGTGTGAAGCGCAATGTTTTGAGTTGAAGCCATTTCCAGTTGATCTATTGCTCCAAATGTCATATTTACATCACTCTACAAAGACAAACACATCTCGGTTTTTTGGAAAAAGAAATATTTTTAAAACTACTTATTAAATAACTTTTTCCTTACAATATATGACTACACAAAAATGTCAGAAGAAATTTTAAAAAAGTAGGAAAAAAAGTGGAATATTAAAAATCTTTTGCCATGCGTTGTTCATGGGTGTAATGTAATTTATTATGGTTGAACTTCTCGTATGTTTTTTTGTGGAAAAGACGATTGTTAATATGGAGGCGCATGCTTCTCATGACAAATTAACAACTCCAGTAATGTCACAGTACAAGCTAACCTTCCTCCACACTTTACAAATGTATTTTTTGACATTGAGGATTTGTAAATACTTATATATCAATTAAACTTATATGCACTTGCATGTAAACAGGTTCTAAAAAACAACCCATTTATTTGGACATATTTTAGTTATTTATTATTAAAGTTTTGACTTGCACAGTGGTGAAATTTATATAAGATGTTTAATATTTATATGAAAATAAATGAAAGATTGGTTCAATTTACAACAAACGGAAACAGTTGTAGTGGTTTTGCCAATCTTTAAATTTTTATGTATTCTGATATATGTTAAGTTATATATAATGTCTGTAAGATTTTAAGTTCATCATGAAGGAATTGATTCTTACTTCGCAAAATAAAGAGTTCTACAGTAAAATGGTACCGCACCATGCCAATGGACCAACAGTAGTCATCATTCTGCAGTAATATCCATGTTATTCGACGCGATCGGGTGTAATCAGACCGGTATGTTGCACTACCACCTTGCGCCTCTTACTGCCAGGTAGTGATCCTGAAAGATAAGAAACCTCTCCTTTACAGAGACAGAAACACTGTATTGATTGTGGCGTTAAGAGTTGAATAATTACATTAGACAAATATTTACATTATTTAATTTAGATATCTGGTTATGGTTAATTACATGTCTTAAAATATGATACCTAACCATTTTTTGCAACGCCTTCAAGTACTCTATAAAAGCAAAGTTTGTGACCAACATGATGGTTTTTCCGATACGCACACCTTTAGTCTCTTGTTACTGATGTCTTATTATGTATGAATTTTCTGTTTTCAGCAAATCGCCTTTAATAATTCAAATCCATGTGGTAAATTAATAAAATATTTTATTCAAATATTGGTATATATTAAGTCAGTTGCTTGTTTCAGTATATTGTGGAACTGAGCATGCTGGTAGAGAGAGAGAGAGAGAGAGAGAGAGAGAGAGAGAGAGAGCCAAAGAGGGTGTAAATGAACTGGTGTTTCATATTTTTGTTGTCTTACTTGTACCGATAGAACAGAAATACATTTTTATCTAGTTACGCAGACTGAATTCAAATGAACACAAGAATCGCCTGTTTATAAGAGCTAATTACTGGAACCACCATATATAATGTACCAGATTCTTGGGTGCAATGTTAACAGTATACATTGAAATATACATTATAAAGCAGTGTTCTCGTTTGTCGGATTTATCGTGGACTTGTTAAAGATAGTCTCGATAAATATGACACTGGGACTCGATGTGTCAACGCCTGTTGTTTGATTTTAGAACTTGACCAACACACACTTGCAACACAGCACTTCACTTATCCACATAGGACACACATAGCTGCAGATACTTTGGCTTGTCTGAGGAGGAAGTATTAAGAAATCTGGATGAGTTAGAGGAATAAGAGACAGCAGGTGAATATTGGATACTTAATTTATAATCACTATACTAAAGACGAAAATATGTCCAGAATGTTTATCATATATAACATATAAACAATAGTGTCAACGCTTAAATATGTAAGTTTCGAAATATAAACATTTTTTTAATGAGGTACACATAATTTTGGAATTATTTCCATTACTCTGGCTGTACTTATATACTAGTTAAGAGCTTAAGGGACTTTGATTTTATTTACTCTGTTTGGTTTGCAAGTAAAGTCTATTTCATTGTATGCGGAATAAACGATTTCTTTAAAGCAGATTTTAATTATGAATAAAGATAACGAATTTAAATATATCGAGTATTAAAAATATATATATATAAAGACGGAAATTGGTTTAGGTGTTTAGAACGGAAGACTTCAGCGATTTAGAATTCTGTGTAAGCAACATAGAGTGCGCGCTAGTGGTTGTCGAGGCCTAGTCGATCCTCTGTAATAGCACGACTACTTTATGCAATACCTTCCTGAATTATATCCCAATACAATAGTGTGTTTAACATTTAGATGGTTATTTTATGTTGATATTATAATGTGCTGTATAGTACAAGGAAAATTACTGAGATGAAAGTAACATGTGTAAGTAACCTAGCAACTAATGTGCTAGCAGAACACAGCGAAAGTAACTAAATTGAGGAGCATGCGAAATTTAAAGCGAGCGTTCAAGGAGAAAAGCAATGTTTGCAAGAATACACGAGCAGTGAAGAATTTTGTTTTTTTTTTTTAACTTTATTTTAAATAATTTTAACTCTTATTATGAATATGCCTCAGCCGAATATTGTCAGCGTTATAAAAATGCTCCCTGTATATTTCTGCTATAGCAGTACGTTTAGGTTTTCCAAATAAATTTAGGAGTGGCAATGGGAAATTCCAACCCCCTACAACCCTTTTCAAAGCTCAACTTTGTTCAGAAATGTTATATAAATTTGTATTTTGATACTGAATAGAAAAGTTATATTAAACGTTATTCATCTTAAATTCTGTTTGAATGAACATAGTAAAGGTAAATTAATAGAGTTTTATCACGTTGATGAGTAAAACATAAAAACTACAGATTTTAATATTCACTACAAAGTTCCCCCGGCCTAAGCAATGACACTAGCAATCACAGCTGTAGTACTTAATGACAAGCCCTGCCTGACTTTTATAACTTTACTGTCATTCAGAGAATCTAATTGTACTAAAAAAATCTTTACTCTGTATCTCTCATTTAATTACTATTTTGCATCTGTGTGAACTTTTTGTTTAACTTCTCTAAAAAGGATTAATATTCATATTATTCCGCAGGCTATTGCAACAGGAATTCTGACAAACTATCGTACTAAACAGGAGTACATAACTTTCACTATAAAATTTTTCTGGTAAACATCCTAACTGAAATGGAAGTTTTCAACCTATGCACTGTACGGAAATATTACCACACATCAAGCTGCAAATAAAGGAAATTTAGCTATTATACGAAAATTGGAAATTACCTACGCATTTCACTCTTTCCTGAGCAAATATTGGAACTCTACATTGATTGTCCAAGTGAAAAAAATTACTGTTCCGGGTTTCTCACTAAACCCATACACTGGTATGGTAAATTTTGGAAAAATTTTATAGTGTCTTTCTATGCACTTGTGCACGAATTTCTGCTGCTTCTCCTAGTATTTAGAATTAAATTTTGCTTCAGGGTTGCCTTTTTGACAAAGCAAAGCCCCTTATTTCCTTCATAATTTCCTTGGGCAGGGAAAACCTCATGACGTGCATTAAAATGAACTCCTCTATCTTCTGCACAGGCGTGCAAAAGATTATTTATATTACATGTAAATTTTTGCAGCGTGTTCATTTTTCTACATTATATTATATGAAACCAATCTTCAATCAATTGCATACCGACTGCATTCGTTACACGAAGAGTTTCCTAATAGCAGAATATATGTTGTAAGCTTCCACTTGTAAATATCGCTTGCTGAAATATAACTGTGCATGTTAACTTTCTTCACATAAATGATAAAATTGCATGCTCAGGTTTCCCGGTTTATTGTCATAACTTTGTTTGCTAAAGTACTCACAGAACGCGAATATTAGTAAGAAAAGTGTTTTTGACAAGAGCATTGGTACTAGGGCAGCAAGTGACCTGTGCCCAGATTGGAAAGAAGGGCTTGATACCGAGATGGAAGTTTGTCCATTCAACATAATTATACCCGTATATATTTACTGTACAATACAAACTTAACGCACATTAAGTGAGGAGTTCTACAGAAGTAGGCGAGTGTCTGTGTCCTTCGTGTGAATGTTGCTGGGCGCTGAGGGATGTTTTATTCAATATATTAGAAAATATATTCAGGACAAATCAGAGTGCTCTGGACATCAATTTCTGTAAATCGTAATTGCCAGTAAAGACACGCAAGAACACAAACCTTCGCGCCGTTAAGAAAACGAGCTTCATTTATCGAAACGTTTGTCTAATCGAGTGCCAATTAAGGAACGATAATAATACAGTGTGTCATTCAGTGTAATGATCATTGTAATAATAGACAGTGTTTTGTTTAGATCATCAGTAAAACAATTATTTATTTCAAGTACAAATGGAGGTGGGCCTTTGTAGCACAGGTGAAACTTAGGGCACTTTAAAGACTAAGTTTAATTAATGACCCATAATCAAAAATAAATAATCAATAAATTACCTATAAAGACACAAATTGACACATTATGACTTATATATGATCCACAGATGAACCATGAATGACACATGACAAGTAATGGTATATAAATAATTCTCAAAGACCCATTAATACTCATATATTGAAGCGTTTGTAAGAAGGAAGTAAATCTAACAGAATATTCAACCCGCCCACATCTGCAAATACGAGTGTAAACAACCATTCATGAATAAAATATCTTACCCTTGTTGAGATGGAAAAAACTAAGACTATTTTGCACAGGTTTTTTATATAAATATATTTACATACATGCGCATGAAAACAAACTAAGTTAGCAGAAACCAGGGCACTTATTACAGAAATATGGGAAATAAATTGCCAAGTCACAATCTTATGATAATATACTTCATGCCCCAAACATTGCTACATATTTATATTTGCGAATCTAATACCGAGGAGGAAAAAAGTATTTTAAGTTGTATCAATCCTGAACCGTCAGAGAAAACGTATTTGTTCACAAACCAAAAACCAGACAATTGGAAAAATAAAAAAAACATCACGTATTTTCCCTTAATTAAATTATTAGTTAATTACAGAGTACAGATCATAATATCACATCTAAATACCGATTCTAAAATAGTCCCCAGTTTATTACATAACAGCAGACATAAATACGCACGTTGGTAATGTTTCGTCCCACGAATGCCTTTATTTGTCTTAGATATACCATAGAAACATTCGTGATGTGTCAGAAGTGAGAGCTAAATAACTCATGATCGGTTTTCATTTTTGCGACAATTGTGCTCCATCATCATGACCGGAAAGAGTTATAATGCTTGCTAGCATACTTGCGCTCTATCAGCACCTCGTGATGCATTAAGAAACAAAATCCCATATAATGCAAGTACATAAGCAATAGATTTAAAAAAATTGTTTTTAAATACTAATTTTTACGAACATGAGGATATTACATATGCAAAATTAAAAAAAGTATCAGGCTTAAGGAGAGATTACTCAAGTCAGAAAGCCTATTTCAATCTGCGTAATTATGAAAATTAGGACACAGATCAGTCTACCCATCGATTAAGGCACCCCAGGTCCATTTTGCAAACATGACCTCCTCCACTGTGTCACGTAAAAGTAGGACTGCAGTGGAGTACACGTGCTGCATCCTTTCCTTTGTACACACGTATTGGAACAGGAGGTCCTCCTAAACACCAGCCCATTTTCCATTTGGTCTTCTCTCCCCAACACGAGACTATTTCGGTTCCTGGCAGGGTCGCTTCTAGATATTCGCCATTTCATTCCTCATAAATATTTTGTTCTTAGTTCGTTAGTTTGTCAAACAAAGCTCAGCCGAATTAAACTGCCCTTCCAAAACATAACAATTTTTATTGAACTATATGCCCCGTGACTCACATTTTTGTTCAATTTTTCTTTAAAACAGACCCTTGCATTCGATTTTATACACCACTGAATTAAAATTTAACATTATAGAAGCAGGATAAGGTTCAATAATTTGTACTTGCACAACTAAGAGCACATAAATCTATTATTCAACTTTTCCATTCATTCAATCTTTGCATTTCTCTGATGATCTCTGGGGTTTTGATTATCGCAGTGATCAAAGAGAATTTCGCAAATATTTATGCATCGGGAATAGGGCTGGCATTTAATCCTGCCATCATTTTAATGAAATAAAATATTACTTTCTCNTTTTATTGAACTATATGCCCCGTGACTCACATTTTTGTTCAATTTTTCTTTAAAACAGACCCTTGCATTCGATTTTGTACACCACTGAATTAAAATTTAACATTATAGAAGCAGGATAAGGTTCAATAATTTGTACTTGCACAACTAAGAGCACATAAATCTATTATTCAACTTTTCCATTCATTCAATCTTTGCATTTCTCTGATGTTCTCTGGGGTTTTGATTATCGCAGTGATCAAAGAGAATTTCGTAAATATTTATGCATCGGGAATAGGGCTGGCATTTAATCCTGCCATCATTTTAATGAAATAAAATATTACTTTCTCTGTGGGTGGTGAAGGACTAAGGTGAGATGTTGAGAACTTATACTTCTGTATGGTTGAGATCGCTTTCACGCATTTCGCTAAGAATTATAACAAACATGAGGATGTGTCTGAACGTAATCGCCAATGTTCAAAACCGAGTTGATGCTTATTTACAATCATATTCATGATCGCATATTGGTTTCCGCTATACCCGTCATTATGGTTGTCATATTAAATTGTTTCGTAAATATTCTAACAGATGTTTTTCCATCGAGCATTGTATCGACAACACTTATACGTCCACGAATATTACCATGTCGATACATATCAGAATTCATGAAAGGTCATATTTTGGTTGACATGCTCCCTCTTCAATGCCCCTGCTAATCACAATCGAAGCGATGTTAGTTTTGGGGGCATACACGCAGGACTAAATTTAACACGAAGTAAATGGTGCCCGCAACAATAAAAATTACTTACAAAAATTGTAGAAGGTGAATTGGGACACTAAAGTAAGATATGAGTTTCGCAGTTTGATTACCGACCCGGGTCATTGTTCCTTTTTTTAGTGATTTATGGTAGTAAATTTCCGACTTTCAGACGTGTTCATACGCTGCAGTACTACATTTTTAAGCTATTCTATATGGAGAAGCATGATATGAGCTCGAGATCCAATACCATAAATAACACATAACTTTCCTTCGACTTATAAAGAAGATTAGACAGTTTTCGAAAAATGTTGGAATGTATAGAAACGTGGATATGTTATATTGTATATACATAAAATTGACTGATAAAAAAGAATTCCAATTAAAGAATAGATAGCGTAAAAATATGTAGCTATGGNCAAAAAATGTTGGAATGTATAGAAACGTGGATATTTTATATTTTATATACATAAAATTGACTGATAAAAAAGAATTCCAATTAAAGAATAGATAGCGTAAAAATATGTAGCTATGAAAATAAGCCCAGTAAAAAAAAATAGTCTGAAACCAAAATATATAATAGTGTTGCCCTTAGCGAATAATCATTATATTATTTATTCTACTTCCCCAAGTAGGTAGGAATATTTGTAATTACACTTCCCACTAATGAACTGTAGACTCGACATCTACTGAGGACTGTTCTATCTCCCACAGACCTGAAGCTCGTGACCAACCGAGACACAACACATTTTAAAACTAGCATATACAACGTGTTAATAAAACATGGGTACAAACTTCGGCAGTGTGTTTCTAACGAAAATATAAGACTAAGATGAAGGTACCACTTTTATCGTCAAGTGATTATTAACGGAGCTGTGTGACCCTGAAAAATTCTCATATAAATAGCCATACTCTGTTTTGTGGTTTGCCTGCCTGGTAATCAACATATCTTCTGTTTTGAATGTTCAACATGAATTATTACACAAAAGGTTTACTTGAGTATGTTCCGACAAGACAACGTTTTCATTAATTCAGACGTGCTTACTCACAGGATGTCTTTAAAAATTGCTTAGAACTAATTGTTACGAAGTTTGATGGAAACTTAGGTTGCCAACAGCTATTTCCAAAAGTAAGGGGGAAAATATTCTCAACCACGTTTATTTTAAACACTATTCACACATATGTTGCTTCACAAGTGTTTTCTGATATTTAGGCTTACGGCTGGTGCTCACCAAAATAATTTTTATTTTACATTCTTGGGCATAACTTACAGGTAATAGTTCTTGGCATTACAAATGCTAGATTCCGTAGGTTTTTGCACCATTCCACGTCACAATTACGAAATTGGAGATCTTGAGACTTACAGATAAAACAAACGTGAATATAGGCACATAACTTAACAAGAGTGATTTACATAGAGGCAATTTTTTATTCATTTTAATATATGCTCAGCAAAATCTATTTTACAAATACTTATAGTCAGCTACATATAAAAAAATATGCTAAACATTCTTTATTTTGATTAATATTTGAAAATGCACAGATATTCCTAAGCGAGATTAAACAGATATTTTAAAGTTCCCCACATTTTTTTATTTAAATGAGAATTATTTCAATACGGCAAATTATTTCATTTTTTTTAAGAGTCATAAAAGCACTTAAATTATGGTGTTGACATATCTTTTGAAAATAACAATGTTGTCAGAATAGTTTTTATTTGACGAAATAGTACATTAAGTGACAGTTTTGTGTACGATTATAAAAACAAGGGTTTTTCGTTGTCCAGCATTTTNTAACAGTTTTGTGTACGATTATAAAAGCAAGGGTTTTTCGTTGCCCAGCATTTTTAAATTTTTAATATACGGTGAACTAACTCTACTAGAGCACGAAGACCGTTATTCGCCTGTCTGCTAATTCGGTGACGTCAGTCCAAGGAAACGATAAAGTATAGGCAACCTTTGTTGGCTAGAGGTGATAGCTAATGCGTATTTCAGCTGTTACTTTGAAATTTAATCACAAAACTCTAATATGCGTTTCTGCAACCGTCGAACTATCTCGTGTGACTTTTCTGTTTAGAACTTCGGACTTATCAAACATGACGGTTTTGTTTCGTCTAGAAGAGTTTTAATAGTGCAGATTGAATAANGTCTAGAAGAGTTTTAATAGTGCAGATTGAATAATACGTCATATACTTAATCATTGTAAAAACGGCGGAAGTCATAAATACGTATTCCGTGATATATAATGCTCCATGACTACAATATTGCGCTGCATATATAATTAATAACGTTTACTAAAAATAAAAGTAAATATCATATTTTAAGTTATATTTGTGATACTAGTAATAAACGTACCTTTGCCAAATTCTGATCACTCTCCGTGGATTTCACCTCAAATTTCGCTTGCAGATCATTCACCTTTAATAATTTACAACAGAAAAAAACACATAAAATTTATTTCGAAAGAAAACCTTTTAGATTGTATTATTTTTAGATACATTGTTATTTTACAGCTGAACAGAAACCTTGCAAATATATTTAATAACATGAGTTGTATTGCTGCCTCCATTAAATTAAATGTATATTAATTTCAATATTTTAATAGCAAAAATTATTCCTTTGTTTATATATTTGAGGTTTATTACAAGTAGACATACAAATGAAGGTATTTCAGCNTAATAGCAAAAATTATTCCTTTGTTTATATATTTGAGGTTTATTACAAGTAGACATACAAATGAAGGTATTTCAGCGGAATGTACAGTGCCGAAAAATTATACACTGGTATTGACATTTCTACTTCATTTCGTCATGTGTTGCAGTCTAGTTCTCTGTTACTAGAACTTGTGTAGTGGTTGTTACCGTCCGGAACTCATGAGGAGTACAGCTTCATGGTCTAACACTTGAACGTCTTATATAGAAGTGAGCGACCAGTGGAGTCTATTTTGAAATTGAATCTCGTTTCGAAGCGAGCCAAAAAGCAGATGAGAAAACAGCGGCAGTTATTATTTACAGTTTACATGAATCAGGACATGCAGAAAAATACATTAACTTCGCATGAGACAACATATTTATGACAGATGAAAAAATCTTTTTTAATATTTTTTATCGATAAGTGTGGAATAAGAGATTTATATTTATATCTGATATGTGATATTTATATAGAAAATGTTTAAAAGGCAACAAAATTTTCACAAATAGAATTTTGTACTGTTGTGGAATGAAATATTAGGAACTTAGACGGAGCCGTAGAAACTAATTTATAATGCACACCTTAACGTTTATAGTAACAAAATATTCAAACGGATATTACGATAATATAACCCAAACAACATTTGTCAAATGTAAGACTCTAAAAATTGTTTGTACTATTACAAGGGAAATCTTTGCAAACCCAGTTACCAGGAAATTCCTTTTTAAAACTACGAGCAGTTTTCTTGTGAAATATGCGAATCATAAATTAGTAATATTACAAATTCAAGCTTTGTATTACGTATCAATTACATTATTGAGGACTGTACACAATTTCATTTTTTTTCTTGTAGAAAGTAAATGTATTAAATTATTTACAGCGAATAAAAAAATATGCATTNTATATCTGATATGTGATATTTATATAGAAAATGTTTAAAAGGCAACAAAATTTTCACAAATAGAATTTTGTACTGTGGTGGAATGAAATATTAGGAACTTAGACGGAGCCGTAGAAACTAATTTATAATGCACACCTTAACGTTTATAGTAACAAAATATTCAAACGGATATTACGATAATATAACCCAAACAACATTTGTCAAATGTAAGACTCTAAAAATGGTTTGTACTATTACAAGGAAAATCTTTGCAATCCCAGTTACCAGGAAATTCCTTTTTAAAACTACGAGCAGTTTTCTTGTGAAATATGCGAATCATAAATTAGTAATATTACAAATTCAAGCTTTGTATTACGTATCAATTACATTATTGAGGACGGTACACAATTTCATTTTTTTTCTTGTAGAAAGTAAATGTATTAAATTATTTACAGCGAATAAAAAAATATGCATTCAACATTGAATTTATAAAATAAAGAATTTGCCAGAACAGTGACTAGAACCCACACCCCTTGCCAAACTTATACAAAACATTAACCACAAGACCAACATAACTTGCATCTGAAGGATTTATTAATTAGTAAATATACCAGCAATTAAGGAGTTTAGGTCCCCGCTATCTTGGACTTACCTTTTTTTTCTGTAAGTTATATTTAAATTAGTTTAACGATTTTATCGGCACGGTACAGCATATTGCTTCTTTAAGGTTTATCGTATTGTTACTTCTTTATTAACGATATTGAGTTTCTTAATTTAGAACTGTCCGGAAGACGTTATTTTTCTTCGCCTACAATCTCACATGTTGCGGAAAACAAGTAATGGCGTCTTTAGAAAATGTAAGAAGACGTGCGCAATATCCTATTGATCTGTAGACCTACTAAAAATCTTCTAATGCAGATAGCTGAGAAAATTCCCTTTATCCCAGATGTCGGGGACTTTTCCGCTTTAAATTATATTATTCACGATTTTCAGGACAGGTATTCTATTATATTTTCGGGAGACATGAAACTTATATTTATCTTAAAGAATTGTTTCCGCCTCCCGGGTGATGTCGACCAGATGTTTAACATACCTTATCCACGTTACGCTCGTTTTCCAAAATCTTATCGTCCAGAAGTCTTTGCAGGTCACCAACCTGCAAATGTTAAACAGGAACTACAACTTAACAAATATGTTATAACTTGCCTATTGCTATTGATTAAAAGGAATTATATTTATATTTAAACTTTCGTGTGTTTTGTTGGAAGCTCTTTAAAGTATAATGTCTACACGAAGACTACAGTCAGCCATTCTGTATAATAAAGACACACTAAAAAGTGAATTTGTCAAATGTTCAGAGAAATGCAATAGAAATTACAACGTTTGGCAAACAAGTGGTACCACATCATGCCATATAAGTAAATATGTTTATATTCGGCAAGAATACTATTTTCAAAACGGTAGCAATATAAAAATTATTGCTACAAATCTGCGAAACTAATGTCAACTTAACTTTGTATGCTGGCAACATCTATTACTACCAACAAATAAGGATTTACAGAGCGTAAGTTTTACCCCATTTTGTGAGATAACCCTGCATTTAAAATAAATTTTTGTGTTATATGTAGAAAAAAAATCAAACCATGCCTATCAAATTTGGCGAAGAAGTGGTACTATCATTGGCCATACTAATTTATTTGTTTACGGTAGGCCGGACAGCCATTATGAAAATGGATACAACATAAATATTTTAGCTAAGTATGTTTCATCAACGGATGCTATTTAAACGTTCATAAATTAATTTTATATGCTGACAGTATATATTATAATTTTCTCAAACAGAGCATCTTGTTTAGAAAATGTTGTACGATAGAAATAAAAAAAAGGTGTTATTATGCCAAATCTCAGGAACCAGTCAACCGATTTCCACCAAAATATTTGCACAAGTAGCGCTTCAAAAAGCCACGAAAATTTTTATGCTTCAAATGGCTCAGGCTAAAAAAGAAAGTCCTGTAAATATTTCATTTTATTAAACCTTATAATTTATATATTTATATTGATAACGCCTAATTGATGCTCCGAATCCTACCTCCATAATACAGTTGATTGCACGCTAGATTATGGGACGAGGTTTTCTGGGTTCTATTACTAGGTAAGGTACTTATGTACTTTTCGATTTCTCACTACTTTTGCATTCGATTTCTAAAGATAAGGCCTACTTAGCAACTAAACTTTCAAGAACTTCGTTAAAAATTATTTGCTTCGATGTAGAGGTAAATAGGCTGATTAGTAATATCAGTTAATTAATGATTTTAAGTAAATAAAATAAAATTATCATACTTTTGTTATGTCTCCAATCTTTTCCTTCAGGGATTCGATTTTTCCATCTTGCTGATTTATTCGTTCCTCGACTCGCAAAACCTGTCAGATAGAATATATTACAAAAAGGTATTACTTTCACAGTATTTACATAATTGAATTACATGTTTACTAACTGGTGGACAAGAGAAGCTGGTATCAGAATGGATAAATGATAGTATCAATTGAAATGTAACATCAGACAGGTAATACACTGAAGAGTAAAAAAAAAACTGGTACACCTGCCTTCATACCACATCCTGGGGGCTCGTGCGTCTTCACGGCTTTCTGCTCGTGGCATGGACTCGACTAATGTCTAAAGATATGCAGGAGGCATTTCACATCATGAATCCTGCAGGGCAGTCCACAAATCCAATCTGCGCCAATTTGAGAANGTCACCGTTTGTCCCGTTTTTCACGATCTTTTCCCGGCCACAGCTATGTAGAAGTTGTGATGTTTTACAGCATTCCCGATATTCAGGGTACACTCGTGAAATGGTCGTATGCGAACATCCAAATGTTATCGGTCCCACGGAGATGCTATGTCCCATCTCTCGTGCGCCGACTATAACACCACGTTAAATCTCACTTATATCTTGATAACCCGCCATTGTAGCAGTATTAACCGATCTAGCTGCCGACCGCATCGCGTTACTCTGATTGTTGCCATACCTCTGTTATTTGCATACGCACGCCTATGCCAGTTTTTTTGGCTCTTCATTGTATATCAAGCCAGTAAGCTACATTATAATTATAAGGTTTTATTACCATCTCATTTATAAACCGACTTCAACAAAGGGCGTACATTTCATATATTTGAATTTTATTATTAAAACCATACTTACTTTATTCCTTCCAGTTAATAAATATCCAGAGATGCTGCTGAAATCATTAAATTGAGCAATTTAACAACAAAAATTGCATATATATATATATATATATATATATACATATAAAGCTGCAAAACTTTCAGTTGACGACACTACAGTAAATGTTTGCAACTTCACAGCCAAACGTGAGAATTATTTCTTAATTTCATAATATACATGCAGTAAGTTTACTGTAGCTTGTAAGTACAAAAGAGAGCAATTGTTTGTAGTTGCACGTATTTGAGAATGATCCTGTGGACACTACTCTTACACTCTCTCCTTCTCTTTCCCTATTGGCAGCATCTACGTTTGTTGGTTATACACTCACTGTAGCTGTGAGCGTGTGCAGGTCTGTCAAGGCGTCCCTGCTCTGTCTCTGCTGGCGTAGACCTTCTTGCACTGTGTCGCCGAAGCATTTCAGGGCGCGGCTGACTTCTCTCATGGCGATGATGAGGGCAGTCGACGTATGATCCTGCTGGAATCACAGCACAAGNGACTTCTCTCATGGCGATGATGAGGGCAGTCGACGTATGATCCTGCTGGAATCACAGCACAAGTATGTTTAAATACCAACTCATGCTTACTATCCTAGCCACAGACATACTGGTGGCGCCAGTCTACTTGCACCACCATCAACACTTTCCTAACATATCGGCAGTTGGTTAAAAGGAGGTTCATTGGAATATTCTGTTTTTTCTGGGTGGATTTTTCTTTGAAATTCTATTCTAAATTATTATTTGCAATAAGTCTTAATTTAAAAAAAACCGCACAAATATTCGTTGCTAAGAATTAATAAAAAAAAATTTGGAAGCCATTTTGCGATATACTTTATAATCAATAAGTAATTGTCATATGTATAGTCGGTAAAACCTACCGAAAATTGTTTTTATCAATGTATCGCAAATGCGAAGAGCAATACTGAAGTGGTGTATGTGATGCTATTTGATTAGGCAGACATAACGTAACAGAGAATTGTATTGTAAAATGCTTATTAACGTCCCCCAGTGTTATGCCTGACGCCTTATCAGGAGGCGGCTTACAAACTAGCCAATAACCTAAATTCAACTAACAACCACGCCTTACCTAGGATTAGATCCCAGAACCACCCACACCACAGACCGGCGGTGCACCAACCGACTACCCCACGGGAGGTCTGTCACAGCCGAGAAGGAGGCATTAGGTTACAATGTGGGAATTCCTTTCTGAGCTAGAGACTCTCCAAGGATCAGGAGTATCAGACCTAGTATAACTGTGTGGAAGATAATAGATTGTTGTAACACAGAGTCCTTTACAGGGCAATTGTATTCCCTACTGCTCCTATGCATGCAACGATTTTCAAGACTGACGAATCTATGGTGATAACGCAGGTGTTCAGTTGCGATATTATATGTACTACTTACTGAAATATAGTTTTTGCCAGAGTTTTGGTGTTGCAAAGAGTAACGCAGCAGAGCCAACATGAGAGTGCGTGAGTTATTCAGCAGAGTATGCGTATGTACACTATACTGAGTGAGTACACTCCACACTGCATATGTGAATGCAGCTGGTTTCAGTAGACTCATATGTATCACACAGACAAGAATGCTTCGTTTCTGATTAAACCTGGATTACAAACTAGTTACGGTACTATTCGCTGCCAACTTGTACGCATGGAATCATCATCAGAATCAACATGACCTATTCACAGGCGAGCTAAAATTTTAGCTTTAACAAGAAAATGTTATTTTCGTGTATCAAGAGCGTCACATCTGTAAAACGACGAAGCTATTGATACGTCGCCTTTACTGATGTTTGTGCCGCAGTGTATCAGAATGTTAGGAGCCGCAGAACCAGCGGTAAAGTGCAATTCTCACATTATTAGAAGATATTTCTGATCACTAGTTTCTCAAGCCCCCTTCCTTGTTATCGTTTCATAGAAAGGCTCGGGATCCGCAGATTCATGACCAAGCTACAGGAGTTGTAGATATGTGGCGTGCTTACCGAGCCTTCGCCCTCTGTACTGAGTCCTGGTGTTACAGCGGACATCAGCAGCAGCAAGGCCAGCATGGATATGCTACTGGCGGCCATGGCAGATTCTCTCCTGTCAACAAGTACATTCTCTGACAATAACTAGCTCAGTCACACACTTTCCAACAGTACACACATGTTTATATGACATATGCTAAGCTAATTCTGCTNGACAATAACTAGCTCAGTCACACACTTTCCAACAGTACACACATGTTTATATGACATATGCTAAGCTAATTCTGCTCCCTTATTTTGCCTGAAAAACGTTATAATGTAAAATTACGACATTACTGAGGTTAATCAAATTGATTTCATATTGGTGTACACATTTAAGNGAAAAACGTTATAATGTAAAATTACGACATTACTGAGGTTAATCAAATTGATTTCATATTGGTGTACACATTTAAGATTTCTTCATGGATAATTTTTTTTTGTACTGGGTTTAAATCGCAATCTTTACAGGAAATACCATGAAGTATCATGAGTTCTTCCTGACGTTAAGATACAGAGAACCACACGAGTACAGACTTAGTGGTTGCCGCAGAACCAGAACCGCAGAAGCTAGTTAATTGTAGACCTGATCCCCAATAACGCACTACAATTTACATATACAAGTAAATAACTAGTTCCGATTTGGTTAATTGAAACCGATATCCTCATCTCTCATTGCATAAATTAATTCATAGTATAAACCAGAAATATTATTATCGACTTCTAAAATTGTCATACAAGCCTATTGCATTTAATATATATATATTTCTCTATAACTTTGGAGCAAATGTTTTTTTAGTGACAACATGTACTGATATTCCGATGGTTAGATTATACATAAATATATATATAGAGAGATAGAGGAGACACTCACTGTTATATATACTGACTGACTGTTACAAATTGTAATCCACGACGTTTATGTGAACTCTAAATAATGTAATTACTATTCCTCTGTGTACGCGCGCAGTGCTCCGGCGATGTTGCCACCAAGTGTGCAACTTAGCCCTGCCATAGTTGTAGCTGGATTTAATTACAATTATCGCGTTTTTATGTGACACCAAACAGCAGACAAGGCCTTTATCGAGGAACCAGCGATCGCCTGGAGTGGTTTTGGACAACCCTTGAAATAAGAAATAAAATTAGCCGGACCAGTTTTCGAACCGTAGATATCTGGAATGCGAGTTCATATGGCGTCGNCTTGAAATAAGAAATAAAATTAGCCGGACCAGTTTTCGAACCGTAGATATCTGGAATGCGAGTTCATATGGCGTCGTGCCCAGACAGAAGGTGGCTACTTCCAATACGCCAGTGAGCATGTGAAGGATATATAATGGTTATAGTTTTACAGTCGCAGCAAATTCTTCTACCCTGAATGACACGAGTGCTATTGCTGCAAAGTAAATATCCAGTGGTAGCAAATTACTGTATATTCAATTAACTATGTGCCATGATACAATGTTCTAGTGGGAAATTCTACAATAACTGCTATCCGGACCTGCATGCAAGCAGGTATGGATGCAGTATTTGGTTGAGTATCCTGTGTTACGATACAAGTAGAATATTCTCTACATTGTAGAAAGTTTGGCCAACTAGAGAGAGGGTGGTGATAGGGCACACTTAGTGAAGACAGCATTCGTATAGTTTATTTAATTGTGAGAAAATTATGAGGTCATTGAATAAGAGTGAAGTTAATTGAAAATAAACCTAAAAATTGGGTTTATTCAGAATAATATTTTTTAATTACTTAGAATATCCACATTAAACACAAACTGTTCCAACTATCTCAAAAAAACCACTCCATGCACTAATGGATTTAATATAATCTGACAGTGAAATACATCCTAGTATAAGATTTGTAGAAATTTAATAAAAAATGGGATACTAGGATGGATTCCACTTACAACTTATATGATATCCGTTAATGCATGGAGTGCCATTTTTTTGTGGTAACTGGAAAAGTTTGTGTTAAAAACAGATATATACCAGAATTGGCAATGTTTTGGTGTTGTATGAATAAACTACACTTTCATAATTTTTTCTATTGACTTCACAGTTTTCAATGGCCTTATAATTTTCTTCAAAATAAATAATTTATATTTAAACTGTCTTCTCTAAGAGCGCCTTATCAATACCCAATCTATGGTTGGCAAAACTTCCTTTCACGTAGAGAACCTTCCACGGAAAATGGTACACAATTAATTAACACAACATTTATGTAAATGGCCACAGTCGGCTAATTATTTTATAAAACAATCCACACGAGCGGCTGTGCTGCTTCCATGAAGTCTGCCAAGGAAACTTACATCGTGAAACACATCTTTACACTAACAGAATTGTTTGAATCGTAATTAATAATATTTTATCTTTAAAATAAGTAGTTTTCTAAATTACATTCCTTTAGACGACGGTTTAAAATAATTATTCAAAAATTCTAATTTCAGTTATTTTACAAATATTAAAGAACAATTTTACAGATGTGTGAGTGTTTAAATATTTGGTTACTTTTACATAACTTTATATATATGTGAAATATTGTTGGGAACATTTTAGAAGAAGATGACAGATAAATGAAAAATCTTTTATTTGCCCACAAATGTATTCTAAATTGCTTAACCAATATTACACGTAGTACTAGTTTCATATTAATTTTCCGACCAACTAACATTTCCCACAACAAATCAGACAGTAGGGTATTTAATTAAATTATAAATTATAGAGTTTCCATTTCCAAATGAGAGGGATGTTCATTCCCCACCGTGGCATTACTGCAGCGTTGTTGAACGTGTTACAAATATCACTCAAAACAATATTATTTAGAAATACTGGTGCTGAAATTTAAATATCAAGTCAACTCTCTTAATTATATTAAAACTAGTAACAATAATATTTAAAACGCATATTCGGATTTATTAAATAAAATAATGCCTGTATATAGAGAAAAGAATACAGGGAGTCTAAAATTGCTTTCTTAGGTTTATTTAATAAAAAACTGATTATATACTCATCTGTCAAATTGGCAGAACGTTCATTTGCAAAGGATTAGGCCGATAAAGAAAACCTCATTATTCAAACTATTCAAGTTAAGCATTTTTTGAGTAATAAGTAATTACTACACTATAACTAACATATATTTTTTTTTGTTGTACCCTTAACTTTAACACATTTAACAAATTGCCGTTTTCTTATCATTTATATTTCAGAATAATTATTAAAATTTATTTTAATATGAAAAACAATTTCGTAATGTGAAATTCTAAATGCTTGATTAATGTTTTGTTACGTTTCACTGAACTAGATCTAGAAAAGTATATGCACATCAGTAAGTGCCTGAGAGATTAAAAAAAGAGTTTATAACACGTTATGTGGTACTTGGATTCTTAAGCAAGTTGTTATGATAACATGTATTTATGTCATCCTGATATTTGACAATCGCCTTATACAACATTCTGTGTGCTATGACGTCAGTCTCCCTCCGAGCTCTGGTCCCACTACGATGATACACATTTTATTCCTGGGAACACTGTCGCTAAATGTATCAGACGGTTGTTACATCACGTGCCCTTCTTACACAATATAACGCCTTGTTCGTTCTCCAGACTCAGCAACAGACAAAACACTCACTACGCGCTGCCGTGACGACGTCTGGAGTGACGGAGTCACGTGCTGGTTTTCTGCCTATATCACGTACGTGATCCTTGTTATTGGCCAGACATGATGATCAAGTGTATAAGAGGCCTGTGTATAACAGCTATGCATGTTTCATATTACTGCATTCACGCCTGCATGGTGCGATATTTTCTACGTCAGACAACGTAACCTTTATAATATCGTATTTATATATGATAAATATTATAGTAACAGATTAACAAACTTTAAAATTATGCTACCAATAAATTTGTTAAAGCTGAAGCTTTTCCTATTGCAATTCTGATAAGTAAAATACGTCTAACATTTGTCTGAAAGAAAATTTTACAGAAAGTGTTGATTTTCCAAGGTATTTTCCAATATGGTGTTACATTTAATAACAATCTATATTATCTTAGTGTACTGTAAAAGTGTGAAGTGTGGATGGAAAACATCCACAGTTGCACATATCAGCTGTTATACAGATAATATTGAAAAATTTCGTACTTAATAAAATTATAATATAGAGAAAAATATATTTTCCGTAAGTTTTTAGACTTTAAGAAATCTTTATTTACATTGTAATCACATCAGTTGTTCTGGCAGTTAACAGCAAGCGAAAAGAGTCCACTATATATGTGAAGGTCNTTGATATACTTCATAAGTACGTAATGCGCGATCTGAAGTCTGCTAACGTCAAATGTCATCATGATTACTGTATTATGGAAGCGCAGTAATGGCGCGATGTCTGACATTACGACCTCCAGTCATATGATGTTAGTTTGCTGCATTGAAATATTCAGATTGTTAATGTACGAATATACTTCATTATTAAAGAATTTTTACACCGATTTATTTGCACTATAAGGTATTTATTTACCTATGTAACTAGAGCTGCTGTGTAGGAGTTCGTAAATCAATCAACAGGTTACACATAAATAAGGAATGTTTCTATTTATTGACAATAATCAGGCACGCACAATAAGTGATATAGAATGATTACACACACATATAGCTAACATGATATATTTTATAGATATTATTATTATTATGTTGCACTGCGTTATAGATGCAAATTATTTTCACTTGTAAATCGCTTNATATATTTTATAGATATTATTATTATTATGTTGCACTGCGTTATAGATGCAAATTATTTTCACTTGTAAATCGCTTTGAGAAAAAAAATAAATTGAAATTTTATTTCTACATAAAATGTTATACAATTAAAATACGTGGTTTTTCAAGTCTTCCATATGCTTGCAATTAAAACAATCTGTGTTGAAACAGTCTGTTTGTAAACAACTTTCAAACGTTTCTTTATATCCGTGCAGTCCACAGTCCTACAATCTTGAGGATATTTCCAAACTTCACTGCAGCATATAGTTTTATGACCACCTATAACTGTCACGCGATCCACATTATTTATGAGATCACAGTATTTGTGCAATCCTTAATATTCGAACAGTCAATTTGGTTCGGACAGTCTCTAGTATTCAGCATTTTGCTGTTTTGGACAGTCTAGGTTCTTCGTACGATTTGTAAAAATTCCACAATGCACAAGCATATGAAAACGTCCCGTTGCTTCGCTAATTGTGACACAACTCACACTACGCAAATACAATTTTTTGCACATCGTCTAGCGTCAGTCCACTTAGCAGAGACTCACAACTTGTTTCGCAATAATACGTTTATGATTTGTGTGGCGGAATACAAGAACACACTGAGTGACAAGAAAAACGAAGAACGTAGAAGGAATGGTATAAATTACAATTTAATTCTACGCATTCCTACCCTCGCTGAGTGCATGCATATTTATAGAGCTGCAATCATATGTAATATAAATTGTGTGGATATAAATATACGGCTTATGGCTGAAGATCAGAAAGTAAAAAGCTGGTAACAAAAAATGTCAGAAACTACTAGTTGTTTAAGGAAATTAATTTTGACAGTGTTTCTAAAATATGATAAGCAAACCCTGAAACTATAACTGCAAATACCATCCACCATTAGTATCAATATACGCAGCTGTTAAAATTAAAACATTGCTGTAAATATATTTCCCTGAGTATTTAGTGATTTTTCAATACACAATATTTATCACTCTACTTTGTTGTAAATTTTACTTTCTCTGTTTCCAAGAAAACAGCCTCGGCGGCTTTCCACAATGCATTTTTGTATTAAATGTGTGTTTGTGATATTTGCGTTCTTTTTTCGACTGCAAGGAGCATTAAGAGTTATGCGTGATGTACATGTGTATCGCAGCTTAGGAAGAAATATTTATTTATTTCGTATTGCCATTTCATCAATAAGTATTATGACACTGATATTTATCTAGTGTTACAAGTAGCTTTTTATTGTGTTATAGGTTGTATATTACTGATGTAGGCTAGAGCCTCGATATCTTGTTTGATCATCATGAGGATGTCTGTAACAACAAAGGCGTTAACTGAAAATAATATATATATATTATGAGATTGTCTATCAAGTTATTCTTAACTGAAACGTCATTGCGTCACCCAGAGCAACGATTGGANATATATATATTATGAGATTGTCTATCAAGTTATTCTTAACTGAAACGTCATTGCGTCACCCAGAGCAACGATTGGAAAACTTACCTATTATTTTACGTCTTTCAGCTTGTCTTTGGTAACGATTTATATTATCTGTTAACGACATTTACCAAAATAAAACGCAGAATATTCCA
>NQII01007291.1:0-33127 GCA_002778355.1 Clitarchus hookeri | reverse complement strand
TCCATCAATTGACCAAACTAACCACCTATTAGCTCGCGATATCTACAAGCCTAGCAAAATTACTGTGATCAAATACAACATATTAGCATATAAGGGTTTCTAAAAGTATCTCACTTACCTCGCGAGGAAAAAGCGGTTCTAACAGCCACACACTAGCGATAGACTCGAAGTTCTACTGCAAGATGTCAGCGTGCTACGATGCTAGTTCTTATATAAGTAAGCGGGCAATCTGGACTTTGTGCAGGCGAGAACCAGACAGCAGTCTTGTGAGGGTTTTTTCCTACACGATCACGTGTTGTAAATCGCGAATTCCAAGTGTGTATATGGAGCTGATTTCACATTATCACAATTATGAAGTTGAGGGAAAGCTGTAGAAATCACTGTTATGTACTAAACTAACGGAATTGGACAAATGTGCATTCGCGTTTAGAATCTGAACTGCAGAAGAACAGCTGCTGACACAATTAACAGAAATTCCTCACTTCCAAGACAATTTTTCAGGCAAAAACTTAACAGTCGTGCAAAATAATGAATTATTACACTCTGTGGTGTAAAGTATTTAATATTTATAAATTTGTTTTAATAATTGTAGTTTAGTTTTATTGGTATTAACGTGTAACCAAACTTAACACGTATCTTAGCATGAACACAATAACAATATTTGATGAGTTATTACAGTACAGATATCGTCACTTCTATGCGGGTAATACATCTACAATTATTTATTAGAGATGACGGGTCGAGTAAACATGTATCAGAAAAAATTAATATTATTGTTCAAAGTGACATATTTACTATAAACTATATAGTTAATAATAATACAAAGTGTTTCTTTACATTCGTTACCGCGTCTGGGAAGTGATTAAATATGAGAAATAAGGTAAGAAATCTACGAAGGCTTATGACGTATAAGATTATTACGGTAGGTATACAACCCTCGAATATATGAAAAAAAACTTTCAGTAGAAAATATTAGAAATAACATAGGATAAATAAAATCCACAGTGAGGAGTGTGTTACTGGTGTAAGATAAGCAGTCTCTGAAACTGTGAGTACAAATATCATTCCTCTTCAGTAACAAAATACGGAGAGGTTTCAATTATCACATCGCATTTGTTGTTGTACCCCTAAGCATTAGTGAACATTCAAGACATTAAAAACCACCATGCCGAAATGTACAAAATGAATTACTTTGTAGCAATTTAACGATCTCCAGATCCGAGAAAACAACCCTTCCTTATAGAGTGATGGATTTAATTTTCACTTCTGTTTCATAAGTTTTTCATCTTATTTTTGTGATATACTGTATACATTATTTTAATTTTATTTATAGTGTTTTCTGATATTTTCAAATAAAATAGTTTATTTCCAAATTTTTAAGGGTTCATAGCTTTAAATACGAAACTTCACAGTGCATATTGACAGGTTCGAAGTACTGATGCTTCNTTATTTATAGTGTTTTCTGATATTTTCAAATAAAATAGTTTATTTCCAAATTTTTAAGGGTTCATAGCTTTAAATACAAAACTTCACAGTGCATATTAACAGGTTCGAAGTACTGATGCTTGTGTACAACGCAAAAATTGCTGAAAAGTGTTTTACAGGCTATTTTTAATACATTGAATAGATTGTAATCATGTATTTTTTCTTCTGGCACTATGCAATACTACTGAACTAATTTTTATGACATCTCACTGTTGTGTGGATCTTAATATGTCACCAGACGAGATATGTAAGTAACCAACAACTGTCATAAAACTGACTCCCACGCCGAACATTCTATCGGTGTTCAGGGTAGCCAGTTGGGGAATACGAGGCGACTACAAAGTTCCTGTGTAAGTGGAAGACAGGTTCGAGGTATTCATCATCCAGCTATGCTGCTGCNTATGTAAGTAACCAACAACTGTCATAAAACTGACTCCCACGCCGAACATGCTATCGGTGTTCAGGGTAGCCAGTTGGGGAATACGAGGCGACTACAAAGTTCCTGTGTAAGTGGGAGAGAGGTTCGAGGTGTTCATCATCCAGCGATGCTGCTGGTAATGGACGAAGACTAAAAGCACATCATGACCAAATCGAAGCAAGTAATGATGTTTACGGCCAACACGCACACGGATGCCATCGTTGATACAGGTGACATATTGCAATACGTGTAACTAAAGTACCAGTTTATCGGATGTGTGTTGCCTCACGTTCATCTTAGCAACGTTGAACGTTTCAACATGCTGAAGAACGCAGAAGATGACAGAAACATCCATATGGGTTTGAGGTGGTGGTTTCTCGAGACTTACCTCGGATAGCCCATAAGCCAGCGCATCAACTGGATTGTAACGTCCAGCTTCGCTACCGAGAAACCGTGTTACGTCATCGTCGGACTACGAACCGGGAAACAACACGATGTGAGATCGAGCCATTCGTATTTCGAAACTTGTCAAATGCGAAGTAACAAGTGCATTAATTTTTCAACAACAAAATATTTGTGGACGTGAACAGGATCATAACTTTTAAAAATTAACAGTATCCCGCTGGTATTTTAAATGCCTGGTCAATTTAAACATTTTGACTACAGACGCAAGAAGTTATTTTAATTGAGTCTCGGTAGGCTAACATTTATAGTACTACTTAAAGATTTGAACGTGAGTAAACTGAACTAATGTACTAGTTAGAGCATAAATGACTTCCCAAACCATTCACAACGCATGGAAACATTTCCACAAATCGATATGCTTTTTGATTAATATTTTATGAACTTGTTAATGCGTACAGCTGGCGAGACAAAGGGTGGTATAAACATTATCAAGCAATTACTCAAATATAATTCATTCGATGCAACTGCTCGGTTTCGTATAAATAAATACAGCCTTGCTCAACCTCCTCGCGAGGAACAGCTCGACCGACATCACCGCTGAGCCACTGCTCCTGGTTTGGTATAAATAAAACAAAGCAACTGTTCACCGTATCGAGCAACTGCTTACAGTGTTGTGAGGTTCCTCNACATTATCAAGCAATTACTCAAATATAATTCATTCGATGCAACTGCTCGGTTTCGTATAAATAAATACAGCCTTGCTGAACCTTCTCGCGAGGAACAGCTCGACGGACATCACCGCTGAGCCACTGCTCATGGTTTGGTATAAATAAAACAAAGTAACTGCACACCGTATCGAGAAACTGCTTACAGTGTTTTGAGGTTCCTTATTTGGTGTCTCAGCTTACTTAAGTGAGGCTGATAAGTGCAATGGCCGAGTTCAAAGGAAAATTATTTATACAAGACTCCGAGGCACAGCCGTTTAAAAAGAAAAATGTAGAATTTATTGCGCAATGTTTTCTTCCTGAATCAACAGAAACACGAGGTGTTGCAGCAGAGGTTGGTGTAACCAAGGCTACGGTGTCATTCACGTTGTGGAAGCACTAAAGGAAAAGGTACAACATTGGATACACTTTCCTAAGACAACTGCTGCTCTTCATGATGCTCAGACTGAATTGTCGGACCGATATACGTTGTCATCAGACATCCGTGTTTGTATTCGCAGACTAAATGGCAACGCGGCAATTGAAGTACTGTAGACTACGTCTGTTGACACTTGCCGATAATATAAGGAATGTAATTACATTGCTGGTTATTCGCTACAGTAGTATCGATTAAGATTAATGTGATCGGAATCCGTTGCTAGAATCTATGACAAAGTGTTCCACCATACACTTTGTAGTATGATTATGCCGATTCGAGAGCATGAGGCACTGGGATTGCAGCCGACCGCCACAATGTTGGAATGTCCCTTTTCCACTCAAAATTTTTGTTTTTTATTTCCTTTAAAAAGCTCCGATCCCCTTTTTGTATGAAACGAACTCCCCAACGGCCCAATTTGATCAATTGGAACGATCTGTGGAGAATCGTTTTTTACTAGCAGGCCTCCACCCCCTCACCAAACCACCATCCACTTTTAAAATTTGAAGAACATATGATGTTAACCTCACACTCCCTCACGCACACACACACACACTATGAACTACAACTTTAACCCACACATTTCCATGCTGGATATTGGTGGCCTTGAATTTCACCTCAGTGCCCTTGAAAAGGAAAATCAAGGAATTTTAATCAAATCGAGAAAAATTCTATAACTTGAAGAACATATGAAGATAGGCCACCCTTTACCCTCCACTCGACTCCGACACCCTTTCTTTCCCCCTCCATCCCTCGCCAACCACTACCCAAACGTATAATTATAAAGCAAAGTATGCAAAATAAAAAAATTCTTAAAAAAACCGAAGAAAATATTACATTGATGACTCCAACTACCATGTTGGTTGTTGTAGAACTTAAAAATAACCCCCAAAATCTTAAATTCTTATTAAAAAATACGTAAATAATAATCTTAAAAAATACTTCATGCAAAAAAATTGGATATGTCAAAGACAGCGGTTTCGATTCCCACAAAGATGGCAGAGCACTATCTTTCCTGGTACGATCAAAAGCAGACGACCTACCTTCGCCAGATTTATTGGCTCTTTAGTCAACAAGACTCCAATTATACATTCCAACAATACCAGCTTAAAAAACGAACTGGCCGTAACAGTCAACAACAACCCCAAAAACATAAAAATCACCCATACCACACAGAATTTTCAACCCACAAGTCGAACAACCATCAAGTTAAGCCAACCATTACAACTGCTAATGGCTACCATCCAGGTAGTTAAACAGAATTACCATTCCTAGCAGACCATATCTAGAGTCCATACTGAAAAACCATATCAGTTGACCAGGCCAACCAAGAAGACCAGCCAAACATACCAACCATCCATACCAACCAACCACTTACTCCTGCAGACTGAGTTCTGCAAACTCACCTCTTGAAGACTGACTTCTGCAAAATGACTCCTGCAGACTAAATGATTCCTTCTCAGTCCTCGTCAATTCTTCTTCTCAATACTCCTCCTAAATTTTCCTCCTCTATCCACCTCTTCAATACTAAACACCTTCCTTCTAAATCTTCGTTCTCAATAGTCCTCCTCAATACTCATCATATTCAATATTACTCTTCCTAAGTCCTCATCGTCTACAATCATTCTCCTTCTCGATCCTCCTACTCTGTTGGCCTGCTCTACAATCTCCATACTTCGCAATCTGCAGTTATCTTCACACTTTCTCTGCAATTCTCTGCGATCCTCGTCCACAATCATTACCAACCCTTTCCAAAAATCTTACCATTCCTTCTCTGTAATACTATCGATCCTCCACAACCCACATCAGTCCTCACAATACTCACTTATAAGTACTAAACCCTCCACAATCAGCACCATATGCACCAAAACAAGCACTACATGCACTGAAATGTATCCACCTGTCCCACCATCAGCACCACATAAACTGCAATTTCTCCACCTGCTCTACAATCAGCTCCAAATTCACCACATTCAGCACCACTTGCACTGCAATTACTCTGCCCGCTCTGCAATCAGATATACATGCTCCCCAATTGCTCCGCTGTAGCACTGCAATTGCTCCACCTGCTCCACAATCAGCATTGCCTTTTCCACTATTGCTCTGCCAGTTATGAAAACAATACCACAAGCTCTGCCTGCTTCACAATCAGATCCGAATGATCCGCAATCTTTCCACAGTTGACCTGCAATCACTCTGCAATTAGCACTCTATGCACTTCATATGCTGTAGTTAACACCACATGCACAGTTCTCAGCAATTCTCACCAATCCACAGCATTCATCCTATGCAATACTCAGTGATTCTAACCATCCCCCTTCTGCAATCCTCAGCAATCAACCTTTGCAATCCTTCTTTTGCAATCCTCCTATGCAATACTCACCAGTCCTCCTTAGCAATACTCACGAGCCCTCAACAATCCTCAGCATTCGTCACCAATCATTCTGTGGAATAGTCCGATTTCCTCATTAATCCTCACTCATGCTTCCATCAATCCCAATACCTCGAACGATCCTTCGATCAAACATTAGGTTTTTCATCTATCCCTGCGATTATGCATAGACATTACATTATTTTACTGACTGTCTCTAAATTTTTGCATGATGACTGACTCCTTCCGACTGACTCCAGCCGAATGACTCCAGCTGCATAGCTTCTGCCGACTCCTGCAGACTAACAACTTCAGACTGACTCCTGCAGAATGACTCGTACCAACTAACTCCTACTGACTCACTCCTAACCGACTGTTTCTGGCAGACTGACTCCTGGAGACTGACTCTTGCAGACTCACTCCTGCAGAAATTTTTGGTTTGATTCTTGTCTGCCAGTTTCACATCGCTTGCACAGAACCAGATCTTCTACCATACATGTTTAATTTAAAAATATGAGAGCAATCAGAGGCAACCCACATACACTGTTTACACATGTTTTGTTCATGATGATTGGAAAACACACATATATTGAAAAACTCACATTTATTCAATATGTTATAAATATGGGGCGAAGAGAAAACATATTTTGCAAATATGAATCATGGGAACACTCTAAGATAATTAATTTATACAACTTACAATGGCAGGAAATGTGACACTATAATCAACATCTTAAATTATATCTACAACCTTGATTTCATTATTGTCCACCATCTCGGATGTTATATACCGCTTTAAACAAAGAAGTGCAATTAAATTAAGACATTTTTATTTCACAGAAGAAAATTAAAATACCTTCTGTGACTGAAGAGTGTGGGCTTCGACCTTCATCTCCAGTTTCGTCTTAGACAATGCAAATATCTTATGATTTTTTTTCTCTGAGTTAAAATGATTTGGAAAACAACTTATACCTTTTTTTGTTTTAAGCTGTAGATGACATTCAAGATGGTAGTGAAATCATCAAGGTCAATGTCACATGATGTACTTTAATTGTCGAATATGGTTTCACGGTTCCTGCTATTTCTAGTGAGGTAAATAAATTTTCTCATATTGTTCCCAGATTTATATTTGCAAAACGTATTTTTCTCTTTGCCCTATCTATATATAATTTATTTATTTGAATAAATATAAGTTCTTCTGTATGCGTATTTTTCTATAATCAGTTAGGTACCCAAGCAAACAGTGTGCATAAGTTGCCTTGGAATGGTCTCATATTTTTATATTGAACATGTAAGATAAAATGTCTCGTTCTTTACAAGGGATGTGAACTGGCAGACATGAATATAAATAAAAATATTTGCAGGAGCCAGTCTGCAGGAGCCAATCTGCAGGAATCAGTCGACAGGATTCAATCTTCTTGAACAAATTTGGAGACAGTCGGCGAATAAATGTAATTCATATAAGTATGGGTGGGGAAGATGACATACGAAAGAATAGCTAGAAGGATTTGCAAGGATTGGGAAGGATTCTGAGAATTACTGATAAGTCGTGGGGATTGATAAGGATTACATAGGATAGCAGAGGAGGACTGGTGAGTATTGGTGAGGATTCGTGAGTATTCTTGAGGATTGGTAACGATTGTGGAGGATTGGGGACGATTGTAGAACGATTTTCCAGTGTGCGGTACTAATTGCAGAGCGATTGTGGAGCAATTTCGGAGCAGTTGCTGAGCATGTGTTGCTGATTGCAAAGCAGGCAGAGTGATTGTTTAGCGATTGCGGAGCATGCAGTGCTGATTGCAGAGCAGGCAGAGCTATTGCAGAGTTTGCTGTGCTGATTTCAGAGTAGGTGGAGCAATTATGGAGTAATTGCAATCAATTATGGAGCATGTGCTGCTGATTATGGAGAAGGTAGAGCAATTATGGTGTGTGGGGAAGATTGTGGTGAGTGTGGTGCTCATTGTGGAACAGATATAGCAATTGTGGTGCGTGTGGTGCTAATTTGTGAGAATTGGTGAGTTTTCTATGGTCGGCAGGAGTCAGTCGGCCGTAGTCGGTCTGCAGCATTCACTCTGCAGGAGCTAGTTTGCAGGATTCAGTCATTGGTTAGTGCTAATTTTGGTAAGGTTTCCTGGTTTGCTTAGTTGGACTGGTTATCTGGTATGGGTGGTTTGCATGGTTGGATGATCTGCTTAGTCAGTTGACTTGGTCGGCTGGTATGGTTTCTAGGTATGGGTGCTAGATATTATCTGCCAGGAATGGTCAGTCTGCATGGCTGTTTGGCTTGTCGGTATTAGCAGTTGTTATGGTTGTCTAAACTTGATGGCAAATTGACTGGGTGGCTGGTTATTATGTGTGGTACGAGTGAAACGTATGTTTTTGGGTAGTTGTAGACAGACATGGCTATTTCATTTATAAGCTGGTATTGTTTACTTGTATGGATGGAAGTTTGCGAACTAAATAACCAATAACAACTGGCGAGTGTTGGTCGCCCACTGTTTCTCACACCAATAAATGGTTGTGCTCGGCCATATTTATGAGAATCCTAACATCAGAGTCACACATATCCAAAATTGTTTTCTGTAGTGGTTTTTTTTCGAGATTTTTAAGATTTTTTTTTTTATTTTGTGATTTTTTTTTATGGTTTAGTTTATTGGGGTCAATGACAAGATTGACAACTAACATTGTGGTTGGATTCAATAATGTATTTTTTCGACGATTTTTAGTTAATTTTTGATTATTTGCAGATTTGAAAGTATTTTTTTGATTGGGAGGTGGTCGCATTGTGGTGGTGGCGATGGTAAGGGTGTTGGTGTCGAGCGGGTGAGGGTGGGGTAATGTTATATGTTCTTCGATTCCTAAATTTTTTTTCGATTTTTATGAATGTTGTTTTATTTTATTTCAAGCTTTGCTTTTAAGNTTTCTATAAGTTTTAATTTTTTTTTTTTTTTTTTATGATTTGAAGATGGGAAGATGACTGAAAAGCGGTATTGTTTATAGTGGGTGGGGGGAGTGTAAGGTTAACCTTCCTCGAATTTTATACTTATTTTAGTTTGTAATTTTTTTTTAGTATTTTTGATGGTGCTGAGGGAGGGGTTGGGGAGAGGTTGAGATTAGTTTGGTTAGGATAATTGTGAAGAGGGTGGGGCCTTGCAAGTGAAAACCGATCTCTCCAAGTCCTTCCAGTGGATCAAGAAGAGCCTTTAGGGGTATCTTTTTACAAATGGGGATCAGTGTTTTTGAGGGAATAATGGGAAAATATAAGAAAAAAATGGAACTGCAAAAGGGACAAAAGATTTTTAAGGGTAAAATATTTGATATCAATGTAAAAATTTAAAACTTAAATGGAAAGGGGTAATTCCAACACAGCGACAGTCGGCTGCGGCTCCAGTGTCCTATGTCCTTGCTCTCGAACTGGCATAATCTAACTACTGATGTAGATTGAAGGAGCATCAATGATGCAATATTTTACAAGTGGTATTATACACTTCAATGCAAATGATAAGAGAAAGAACNTTTCTATAAGTTTTAATTTTTTTTTTTTTTTTTTATGATTTGAAGATGGGAAGATGACTGAAAAGCGGTATTGTTTATAGTGGGTGGGGGGAGTGTAAGGTTAACCTTCCTCGAATTTTATACTTATTTTAGTTTGTAATTTTTTTTTAGTATTTTTGATGGTGCTGAGGGAGGGGTTGGGGAGAGGTTGAGATTAGTTTGGTTAGGATAATTGTGAAGAGGGTGGGGCCTTGCAAGTGAAAACCGATCTCTCCAAGTCCTTCCAGTGGATCAAGAAGAGCCTTTAGGGGTATCTTTTTACAAATGGGGATCAGTGTTTTTGAGGGAATAATGGGAAAATATAAGAAAAAAATGGAACTGCAAAAGGGACAAAAGATTTTTAAGGGTAAAATATTTGATATCAATGTAAAAATTTAAAACTTAGATGGAAAGGGGTAATTCCAACACAGCGACAGTCGGCTGCGGCTCCAGTGTCCTATGTCCTTGCTCTCGAACTGGCATAATCTAACTACTGATGTGGATTGAAGGAGCATCAATGATGCAATATTTTACAAGTGGTATTATACACTTCAATGCAAATGATAAGAGAAAGAACAAGACAATTTTATTATCTTAAAATAACATAAATATTATCCATATCCTAAATGTATGTTAAGCCACGAACAATTTGTAGCTTTTCCCAACATACATTTACACATTTCACACGCACATAGCTATACAGAAATACCTGAGATTCTTTCTTGACTACGTCACTATATTTCTCCTCTTCTATTCCTTGTACTTGGGAGAAAGGAAGATACAGAGGTGAGTAGAGAAAGTTGGCGGTGACAGAAGTGGATGCATAGCCTAGACCAAACTTTTCAGGTTCCAAACTAACTTAATATTAAATGCATTACAGCAACAAATGACTAGAAATCTATATAAATAGGTGGCATGTCTCCACTTTTCTCTTCTCTCTGCCCTTTATTCCATTCTAATTTTTCTTTTGTTATCTTCAGCACTTATATTTTCAGTTTCTTTTTATCTTCCGTGATTGTATTTCTTTGTTTCTTCTGTTTCATCACCGCTGTCTTCCTAGCACTAATCTTTGCAGTTCGTTACTTAAAAAACCCGCTATTGTGATTGAGTTGGTATCAACATATCTTCACCTGAGGTCACTATTGATGTGGCTGGATATTTTTAACACCCGAGCTCCATTCCTCCTGGAAAATACATTCACGTACAGAGGTTAGATATACATCAATGTGTGAGTAGTTGAACATAAATAAATTAGACTAAGAATATACCGAAAATTTTACATATCGTTTCTTACAAGCCATTCTTGATATGGATAGATTTGACTCCATCCGTAGGAGATCGAGGNCGAAAATTTTACATATCGTTTCTTACAAGCCATTCTTGATATGGATAGATTTGACTCCATCCGTAGGAGATCGAGGAACTCTTGTCATGAATCATTAAAACAATTGATTTATTGCCAGATAGTCATAAGTCTGACTTTTATTGACTCTAAATTTTATGTTGCTAATCTTGTTGAACGGCTGTTGTTCGCTCAGTAGAATTTTAAGATATTTTTCCTGTTGACGCTTTACAGTGCCACTGCAACGCGTTTCCTCCATAACTCTCTGGAAGATGCGCTTTATGTACAGAATACATTTATTCAATTTCAAAATATCCATAAAGTATTTCTGAATCATTGTGCTCTCATGAACCATGTCAGCAGGTACACTGACGTTAATTCCAGTGCCACCTGACGAGTGCGCATGATTTGTTACTCAACTGTTATGCGTGATGACGTCATGGAAGTGGTGATGACGTAAAGCATCTGCTCGCAGTTCCAAAGAAATTTCTCGGCGTGAAGGCGAAATGTTTATTTATATCAAACTGCTGAGAAAATGCTTGATTCTCAACCAGCTACCGGCTCTCAATACATCGCCAGTAAGAGCCGCCCAAATCTCTTCACTCACTCACTCACTCAAACTGCTCATGAGCAACTAATCGCAAGCAAAGCTTGTTCTATTAGATATACCATCTAAATTCGAGAAGATACTGTCGTGAGTACTTCAGAGAATAGCTGGCGTCGGTCGATATACAGGATGAGTCGTTAATGTATGCTGTCCCGGCGTGAGCGGAATCCTTAGGACAAATAAAAACGGAAACATGTATATGACATAGGGCCTAAAGTGATTTCTGAGGGTGGTAGATGCCCTGGAATGTTGCGACTGGAAATGTGTTATGCTACCATAAATAGGAAACCACTTGCCATAAAGAAACTCAAATTGCAACACAGGCAAACATTTACATGGTTTGTTACCACACAAAACGGCATTACGGAGAGTGCATCACTTCATACATTGACAACAGTTGGCACCCTCAAAATGATTTTAACTNCACACAAAACGGCATTACGGAGAGTGCATCACTTCATACATTGACAACAGTTGGCACCCTCAAAATGATTTTAACTATGTAACCCTTCGCTTGAAGCAATTTGACTTTATGTTTTAGTAATAAGCATGCAAAAAGCATTAAAAAAGTTCGGCGTAGTGGTATCTGCTAATCCCTACCTTTACCTGAGATATCAGATGTTTAGTTGAAATGCAAATAAGAGTTTCCCTGGGAAGTAGGCCGCCTGTTACTTGCATGGCGTGTGAACTGATACCCTGGCTAATGTTCCTGTCCTAATGCAACAGGTTGATAAGGCTGTGGTTTAATTCATAATGCCACAGGTTCATAAGATTGTGGACGGATGAGAAGTTACTGCAGGCAAGTGCCCCATTGCATTGGTTCCTGTTATCTTTCCAAGTGGCACCTAGGTTGCCTACCTGCTAGCATTGCGGGTAGTTTACACAGCAGACAGTACTTCACAAAGTTTGAGATGGATGGAGCAATGAGGAACTGACGGACATACATCTCACGTGTGATGGAATTATGCTGAATGCATCAGCTACGCGTCGTCAATTCGCCGAAATGTGCCCAACTCGGAATTTACCAGATGCACATGCATTCACTTCAATTCATCGGCGTTTTCGTGAAACAGGAACTGTGCATGCAAGTAACCATGATGTTTATGAACCACGGTTAGACATCGAGCACGATGTACATTTATGCTAACTCACATGCTGGAGCTCGAGTAATCGCTAATGTACTTAACGCATCACAGTCTACAGTATGTTGCATTTTATGACGAGACATCACACGCATATCACTACCAGTCAGTGCAGACCCTTATTCCTCCTGACCAGCCTTGCAATATATCGTATTGTGAGTTGTTCCAAAGCAAAGTTAGGCGTGCCGCATGTTTCTACGCCACTTTAATATTCACCAACAAAGAATACTTCACGAGGCAAGGTGTCTTCATTTTCCAAAACGAGCATTTGTAGGCACACATCAACCCACATCTAGTACGGGAGTCCCACTTCCAACATCTGTTTTCTCATAATTTTTGTGCTGGGATTATCAATGTTATGTTCACTGGGCCACACAGCCTTCCCGTGTGGCTATATGGAGTTTCCTATCGACACCTCTTGAATGACGACCTGCCAAAACTACTTGAATATGTACCACTGAATCTACGAAACGACATGTGGTACATGCACGATGGTGCACCAGCACAATTTAGTCACACAGCAAGGCAGAAGATGGATGCGTGGCACTCAGCGCAATGGATTGACCGAGGTGAGCCATTGGTTTGGCCGTCCAGATCACCAGAATGAAACCCAGTCGACTTTAGCTTGTGAAGTCACTTGAAGGCACATGTGTAAGCTACTGACGTGGACAATGTGGAGGATCTCTGGCAATGTATACAAAATTCANTCACTTGAAGGCACATGTGTAAGCTACTGACGTGGACAATGTGGAGGATCTCTGGCAATGTATACAAAATTCACACTATACCATTCAGACTAAATCCGGTAAGTTTGAACATGTGCGCCAATCACATGAGCATCGCATTCGTGCATATATGGAGATGGGTGGCTGACACTTTGAGCAAATGCTGTAACCATGTAAACTTTCCACATTCCAAAAAAAGCACTTTTGCTCGAAAATGGTGTTAGTTTTTTTTCGACCACTTCACATTACGACCATTTACTAAGGGGTAATTTACCTGAATTAGGACAAAAACATGAACTAGGTTGTCAATTGGTATGTCTGGCATTATAGCAGGCTTTAATGTTTGCCTACTTCCCATGTAACTACAAATTGGATGTGCAGCTCAACAAGGGATTTCTGCTTTAATTGCAGGGATTAGCGGAAACTAACAAGACGAATATTTCTTTTTTATGTTTGCATACTGATTACTAACATGGCATGTGAAATTGTTTAGGGTGCAGGGTTAAATAATTCTAAGCATTTTAAGGTTGCCTATCCATATTTAATGTATGACAGGGTGTACTCTTCGTAACGCCGTTTTGTGGGGTGACCTGTCTTCTATAAATTTGCCTGTTTGCCTATTGTCGTTGCTTTATCGCAAGTGGTTTCCAATGTATAGATACATAACACATTTGAGGTCGTAATGTTCCAGAGAATATACCACCCTCAGAAATATATTTAGGCCCTATGTCGTATAATTTTTTCCTTATTAAATTGTTTTAAGGATTCCGCTCACGCCAGGTTAGTATACATTAACGACTCAGTCTGTATAGAAGCAACCGTAATTAAAGCGTTAAAAAAAANTCCGCTCACGCCAGGTTAGTATACATTAACGACTCAGTCTGTATAGAAGCAACCGTAATTAAAGCGTTAAAAAAAATCACTAGTAACGGGACCCACCAGTCGTAGCTTTACTGGGGTTGGGGATACATTACCGCTATAGTAGCCNAAAAAAAATCACTAGTAACGGGACCCACCAGTCGTAGCTTTACTGGGGTTGGGGATACATTACCGCTATAGTAGCCATGGTAGCCTTCCATGCTTACTGGTTATTCTTAACTAAGTATGGAAGCAGAACTTGTCATAGTCTCTGTGAAAACACCTTGACAGAAGAAAATTACAAAGTGCATACGATTTAAGATGTAGAAGAAAGCTTCTAATTGAAATAATTATGGGAACTTTGTTTTATAAGGCAGAAAAGGTGCCTTATTCCTTGTCGAAGAGCGGCCGTGGTGGTTGAGTAATTAAACTGCTCTCCTCCCATTAAGGCGAATAGAGTTCAATGCCTGATCGTGTCACTTCGTGATTTTTGGAAGTAGGAATCGTGCCGGATGATGCCACTGTTCGGCGGGATTTCTGGGAGATCTCCCGTTATCTGGCCCTGCATTCCAGCACTGCTCCATTCTTACCTCATTTCACCCTCATCGGCTCTCAAGACCTCGTTGTTAAGAGCCGCCCAACTCAACTCAACTCCTGGTAGAAGAGGTAATGTGCAACTGGGCACGCCCCCTCCCATGTTCACAGTAGACACCTGCAACAGAAGAAATGAGAGTGAAGAGGTGAGGAGTCAGAGACTTCCTAGGCAGACAGCCTGCCACAGGCGCAGGTGTATAGCGCTGCAGCAGAGAGCGCATGCGCAGTACCAGGCAGTGGCAACTGCAGTAGGCAATACATAGTGCACCCGCTCCCTCACAACCCGGAGTGTGACTGCTCTGTGTTCCACGACATGAAATATATAATCTTTATCACCTCGATGTCTTCTTCGTGGTATTGTATTTTGAAGACTTGTGGGAAGTCCCAGTCTCTAGGTGTAGTGTAGTTACAATGTGACACTACATTCGCTGATCGCTCAGCCATATAACTATTTCGGCGTACGTTTTGAATTATGACCGGGTCACATTGTGCTTCTCATTATGATGTATAATTGCACTACAATGTATTTATAGTATTGAGTCTATTGAGATGTACGGGGCCGAGGTAATCTGGGCTTTGTGTGCGTGTTCGTGCGTACAGACGTCTCACTTGTTAGCTGTGGGAATGCTCAGACCTAAACTACTACGGCAGCCTGTGCGCCCAAAATGAATTTAAGACTGCCACTTGGGCACTCTCACTAAAGTATACACCTTGTAAAAAACGGCGTTGTGTAACACCTGGGTTGCGTAGAGAAGTACAAACTAAGAAGGAAATATAAGGTTCATTTTTATAATGGCTAACCATTTGGTCTCAGCGGCGCCATGAATATAATGTACGGTCGGGTCTGGGGCACTGCGCCAGCAACACAGTAGTGTAGTGATGAAGACAGTAAACAATAAACTCTTGTGCTCCAGATGTGATGCATAACGTTATACAGCGCACGTTAATACAAACCATTCTACGGTGCAAGGATAAGGAGCCGAACAAGCAGTCCACAATAAGAGCGGACAAAACTTTGTTAGACAGGCGGGATTTACAACAGATGTTCAAATTAATAAACGTCCATTCGCTAGCATCTGGCCGCGTGCCTCACTATATTATCTTGCACATTAATCAGCATCTCCTCAGAAACTCTAGTAATTCCGGTATAAAGTTTTGCCCTCATATCAACAGTGATGTACGCTATATAAATCTAGTCGCTGCGACCAAATGGTTAACAGTAATACAAAATTTTCCATATATTTCGTCATAGTTTCCACTACTCTATGCGACCCCAGTATTACAATTCACCATTTGTTTTACGTGTTTTATATACGACCAGTTATGTCTTGTTGACGAAGACTGCCGAACAAGCCCGAGACGACCCGAAGTATGTGGCACCTCGGGGCTTTCACAGCCGCATTCAAAATATACAGACACAGAAGTCTTATTCTTCTACAACTGTTATGGTATTTAGTTTGTGTGAGAAACCAACAGTCTTAAACAAATGTGTACAACAAACAATATTTTATATTTTTATATTAATGTTCGGTTATGATGAATAACACCACAGCTTGGAGGGAGAAGCTTCCTCTCTGCTCTCACCTAGAATCTATGCGGTGTTATAATTGAAAAAAATTTTAACATATTTTTTTTCTTATGTAATATTCACAACAAATTTATATTACTATTTATATTATAATTATATTTAAACATTTTATACTAATTCTAATTTGTAGACAACAACATTATAAATGCAAAAGTGGGAAGCACCCGTAGATATAATTTTCTGAGAATAAAATGAATTGTAACGAGTTTGTTTTATTAATGTATCATAAACATCTTTCACAGTCCTTATTATTTCATATATATTATAACAGTAAGGCGAATTTTAATAATTTGACCAAATAATTAAAAATGTATTTCATCATTATTTTTTAAGGAAGCTATGAATTTATTAAGGTCGGTTTACTTTTATAAAATATTGTTGTTGCAGTTACAAATAATTTAGGAGTGGGTTTCGAAAAGACATAATGTTAGGGAGGGAAAACCAAATTAAAAATACAAAAAAAAATTGAGGAAATTCTTGATGTTTAAATGTATCCGAGGACATTTATCATTGCCAATGAATTAAACAAATGTTGGCTTGCAGACCCCATAGAGAGGGTGTAAATATAATAAATAGCATGATCGAAAAAATTGTAGCATTTATAAAACTGTTCATTTCGTGGAAATTCTTATGAATTTATGAACTTTTCAAGTTCACGTTTAAATATTAGGATTGAATTTGAATATTGAAGAAATGAACGCTAGGATTGAAGATGGTGTCTTAATGATTTAATGTACTGCTTGTTTCCGTAATAATTATAAAAACATTCAGGAATAATCAGGTAGCGACGAATTTAAATCAACACATTGTCATCAAAATCGATGAGCTGAGCCTCAGCCATTTTGGAATACCTAAGCTGCTGAGGTATTCCAAAATGGCTTTCCAGTGCCATAGGAGCAGTGAAAACGTCGAGAGGACGGTGAGACGAAGAGTACACATTAGTGTAATATTTGTAGTGTAGTGTTTTGTGTTGCATATCTGGTCAACCTGCATGCTAGTGTACGAGTTAAATGAGGACACCGCGGAAAAAAGAATAAAGGTAAGACGTGGTACAGTTGTTTGGGAAACCTTTGTTACCTGAGACAATGAAACCAAAATGATCGAAACCGCAGACAGTAGCCCTTTCACTGATGTGTATTTTGTGTAGTTCTGCACTAAGTGGTAAATTCATATGGTTTATGAGACAAACCACTGTAGTCTTTAAACACAGATGGACCACATGGAGGCATGATTAGGGCAGAAATTCGCGAATTGGACTACGGAGTACATTACTAGGGCATAACACAAGGAGCACACAGCAGAAGGTCAATATGTGAGTCTAATGACAAAGCCGAGGACCTTTATAGCAGAGCGTATTGAAATACGGTGTCCTGGCGATCTGACTAGCTATGGCGGTTACTGACAGTGCAGCACAGTAACCCGTGAACCCAAAGTGACTGAGGGGAGAGATCAGGCTGCTCCCGTGGGAACATCATAGACGATGGAGCTGCGATGCATTATGGACGATGCAGAGTGTTGGGCTGTATATTGTTGTTAATAAGCAAGAAACGAATTATTTATCTCATTGGTTATTATAATAAAAACATGTGTAATATTTANACATTCGCGAATTTGACTATGGAGTACATTACCAGGGCATAAGACAAGGACCACACAGTAGAAGGTCAGGAGGTGAGTCTAATGACAAAGCCGAGGACCTTTATAGCAGAGCGTAGTGGAATACGGTGTCCTGGCGATCTGACTAGCTACGGCGGTTACTGACAGTGCAGCACAGTAACCCGTGAGCCCAAAGTGACTGAGGGGAGAGATCAGGCTGCTCCCGGGGGAACATCATAGACGATGGAGCTGCGATGCATTATGAACGATGCAGAGTGTTGGGCAGTATATTGTTGTTAATAAGCAAGAAACGAATTATTTATCTCATTGGTTATTATAATAAAAACATGTGTAATATTTACTTTGAAAATTAATTACCGTCTTTCCACTCAGGAGTTAAAATCGTAACATATAATCCATTAGTGATCAAAGTCATACACACATTCTGTTTATTTTCTGCGGTATCATATTCCATGTAAAATTTCATTTGATTTTTAATTAATGTAATACCATGTTATTTTGTCAAGTTCATAAAATGTTTTATTTCTCTGTAAAACTCATCATAATTTTCGTGTGACTTAAAGAAAGAGAACATGACCTTCAGAAAACAATTTTACCAATTTCAGACTGATGTAAGAATACACATTAAAAAAGCACTAAGAAACATTATTAAATTACATAATAACCAAAAAGGATATTACGCTAGCAATTTACTACATTGTTTTGTGAATGCACCTTGCATTAATATTCATAACACTTGACCAATAGTGTGGGAAATCACAAACATAATTTAAATAAGTGATAGCCTACAAAATGTACATTGCACACTATCCACATTTCTTGACCGAAGCCCATTGGAAAATTGTGTCCACAAAACATGAAGCCTACTTTAACTTTATTTTGATGTCTTGCTTGTGGAAAGTCGAGTTCCATATTATATTCTACACTGTCAAGTAATTAGATTTCTTCAGCACCTGAACTTTCGTCATCTTTTCTCCTCATATTAAATTTTGTTTCTTTGCTGTCTCACATTTTATTTCTCGCATTTCTCTCTCTGCAGGATATACATCCCTCTATTGCAATGCCTCCTTCCTTTAGCTGGCTAATCTGAAATGTATTTTTCTTTGACCTGTCTCAGGAATGCAAAAGTGGTTTCTTGTTAGATAAAGACATATCACAGCAGTTGTGGATGGTTTCCTACCTCTTGTGGAAATTCTCTTCCAAACTTGGATATGTGGTTGACGTCTTTTACACCTTCAGAGATGGATGATGTATCAGGTTATTCTAGCACCAATGACGATGTAGATATGCCGAGAAAAACTTTATATTCGTCATGATTTTGAACGTCCAAATGTGGGAGTGCAAGAAGTGACAGAAAAATCTTAATTNTTTCCTGTATTTAACTTCTCGTGAAGCTGTAATGAAATCCGAGTCTTTCGGAATGTTACAATCCATAAATACATGCAATGTCTGGTTACGAGAAATTGACATACTCATTCTCAAACATCTCCATGTCTTGTACATGAATTATGGTCAATGGCTATCTCGTAACCAAATTCTANATCAAATTCTAGCTTGTTCGCTGTAGTAAGCTTTAAGAGACCCATGAAATTGCGGTCTAGGGGCTGCATTCGGCGGTACCAGTGTGGCAGCAAAGTAATAATTATGGCATTGGTAAAAGTGGACTTCGTAAAACGATTGGAATCCTGCAAGTGTTTGATGCAGCGATGTGCTTGAGGTGAAAATATCACATCATTGAATCTTTTTATTGATTAAAACTTTTTATTTTATTTTACGAGTAACGAACTCTTCCATGATCGTAAAAGTAGAAACTATACTGACAGAAACACATGTACCACTCTCACAGCAAGCCATGAAATGAGATTCTATGTGACATATCTGCTACTTACTATGATACAGCGGGATAATGACATCTCTGTGTGGCCAGTGGTAGACGTCATGTTGAACAGAAACTAAGGATTATACTTTCTGACCAAGTGTGTACATTTGTAGTAAAATATACGAAACCTGTTCAAAAACTTCGTGAACTGAGTTAGTTGTTCGGAGTCCGAAACCTTAGGAGGCTTGGCTTGGGTATCCTTCTAGAAGTAGTGACCTTCACACATATACCCTGCTTTTCTCAAATACATATTGCAGGAGTAGAGGGATTGTGGGGACTTTGGCACATCGGGACTTGGGAATGGAGCATTGGAGCTGTTCGTGCCATCACTCCAGTCGGCCGGCGGCCAGCTTGAATCCATGTGACTTTGACCCTAACCTTTAACCCCAAAAATCCACAAAATTTCCAAAAAATTTTAACAAATTAAATTAAGAATATTAAAAAAATATTTGAAAAATATTTAAAATTATTAACAAATGTATTTACAAAATTTAAAAAAAAAACTTTAATTTCCAGAGGTTAACCAGAACCCTCTTCACCAATACTCATTTTACCATCTTGGTAGGTTAAATCCATCATCTTGGTAGGAGTTACAACCACCGTCCGCTANATATTAAGAATATTAAAAAAATATTCGAAAAATATTTAAAATTATTAACAAATGTATTTACAAAATTTAAAAAAAAACTTTAATTTCCAGAGGTTAACCAGAACCCTCTTCACCAATACTCATTTTACCAGTTTGGTAGGTGAAGTCCACCATCTTGGTAGACGTTACAACCACCGTCCGCTTTATTGTTTTTTTTTTCGTTTATCATTTGTTTATACAGTACTGAAGCTTGTCTCTCACCTTCGTTGTATCGTTATCTTGGTTTCTGCGTTTTTCATTAGTTTTACCTTGCTGGTGCTGTCCCCAGCACTGCGCACAGCAGACGACTGACACACTCCACTCCTCCCTTCCAATATCATTAATTGACCAATTGTCGCACCCTGACTCTCATTGTCTAATTGCCAAACCCCTTCCAATGCATTTAACTGCTCCACCAAAGATTATCAATGGCTAATTACTTGGGTGTTTTCGGAAACCTTTGTTCGAACCAAACAGTTGCTTATTTAATCACGAGGGCGGACCATCCCCACCCCTTAAAAATTCTTTATAAGACGCATGTTAAGCTCCCTCGGTAAATCAGTAATTATTCTCGCTCTTAGAAATGTACGCGTGTTGTCCGAGCAGCCATAAAATCCCTTCGGCTATTTTGGCATTTGGAAGGGTGAGTTCGCTTAGTGCCTTAGACAAACAGGACGAGTTACCGTATCGGCCGCAAGAATTTCTCCTGGTCTACACACCTTACAAAATATCGACAGTATTCATGTATTTGCCGGGCTACCTGCAACAGAACGAAGACATACGGGATTGTCTTCCGTGCCAGGAGTGTTTCGAGGGCGGCACCACCTCAGTTCCCGACACACCGCACATCAGGGGTTGGTGCAAGGCCCGCCGAGCAGCCCTCGCGACGTCTGCGTCCATGGAAGACGACTTCCCCGTTGAAGATGCCATCCCTGTAGAAGACGACGTCCATGTGCAAGTTATCTACTCCCAAGTTGTACCCATGGAAGATGCTCCCGTTCAAAAAATGAAATGGCAAGCACTACCCGACGTGGAAACCACTCAGAACACAGTTGACCAGTGTGTATGGAACATAATGAAGTTTTAAATTACTTTGTAAAAATGTTTGAAACTCAGTGTATGCATTGCATTATAAATATTTTTTATATAAAAAACATCAAGTGAAAAAAAAATTTAGCAGCATCCAAGGTTATCGCTCGTTGTATTCGTACACCATCAAGCAGATTGCCATCTCGTCCGGTGACGGAGACGAGAAAACCAATTTTTTTTTTGCTTTATGTCTATGGCATCACCACGCAACAAGCATACCGCCTACAGACGTGCGAATCGCACGAACTAAGGTGTCACATGGGGAATATTCCGTACGAGAAAATTCCGGCAATACTCTGCCATAATTGCCTATTTGTCTGTATTTGCGTTTGGAAGACGCACCCCATCGGAACGAACTGTGTAGACCTTCACAAGCATTGCGGCTGCCCGCCGTTTGGACAGCGGCCCTCTAATCCAGCAGGTGTCAATAGTATTCACTTTTCATGAATTACGCAAGCTAGAACATAGCTTTATTAACGAGATGCTGGTGCACCATGCACATTTATACCACAATACGAATTCCAGCAAAGACACGCGCTTACAGCTCTCATTCACCACCCTTCATCTTCACCGAGACATATAAGGTAAGACTTCACATGTGCGAAAGACTTGAGCATATTGCAGCAAATGCATTACAGACACTTTGATATTTTAGAGTTCTGTTTATACCTTTCGAATGTAGAAAATAAATTCTATGTACAATTTTTTTTGCGTAAGAAATTTTTGCTTGTATTCCACCTTTTTTTTGTATAAAATAATTTAATGTAAAATTGTTATTAATTCCAGCGAACCAAAGAGACTTTTCGATGCTGTAAAAAAAGAAATAAAGAGGGAAAAAGTCGTCCCTTACTTGTCCATACGTCACACACACACACATACCATCGCCAATGAACATGTGAAATGCCTATAATCATATTATATGGTAAAGAAATATATATGCATAATTTATTGTAATATAAATATATGCATATATATATATATATGCATATGATATGCAAATAATAAGAAAAATTGAAATGCATATTATATATACATTAATATATATGTTACTGCATAGGCGATGGTTTCTGCGGGGTTTACATTTTCCCTGGGACCTTTACTGTGCGAACATAGTATGATAGTTTTCTCTGGGTGCTCCCACTTTTTTTTATATATTATAAATCCATTTTTTTCTCTAGATTAATTGGGTAACAATCTTCCTATGGACAAACGCTCATCCATTATAAGTGATTAGTTAATTGATTTTCGGCCGTCAAATTCCTAGAACCTCGATATCATCCATTGGAAAACTGGTGGGTTGAACAGCGTTTCCGATGACTAATTCAAGAAAATGAAAAATTTTTTACCCGTCGGTCACTCTTAGTCAGTGATCTGCGTTGATTAACATTGGTATTATGCGATTTTTTGAAACTCTAAAATATCATGGTGGGTGGCCCACCCACCAACAACAGTACATTTTATTCAGGGAACACCGAGTGTTTTGAGTTGAGAGAGAGTTTAGCAGCTGAAATGGGTGAAGACGTTAAGATCGGCGAAGAAGTTCAAGTGTCCCGAGAAATCCTGCCGGACATCACCAAGTCCATCACAGGTGATACTGTTGGCAATGGCATCAATCACGTTTCCCACATGATCGAAAATACAGGTGCGAACCTGACGGGAATCAAACCTAGCTCACCTTGATCTGAGGCGTGCACTCTGGTAGGTGAGAGACTGCTGTCGAGAGGATGGTGTGATGTATTGAGCGTGTCCAATCCTGTGTCGGTGCCATATAACCATTATAGAAAGGCGCCTGATATCTACCGCCACGTTTCTTGGTTCCCTGCGATAAGGATTACCGCAGTGTTCACAGAACAGTTTGTAAATATTTATGCATCGGGAATAGGACTTGCATTTATTGCTGCCGACATTTAAATGAAATAAAGAATTACTTTATATCTGGTAAACAACAGAGGTGCGATGTTGCGAACTCTAACTTGTGTAAGCATGGGCTCGTTTTCACCCTAGGGCGCAAGAAATTATTAACAAATACAAGGATATACCTTAACGTAATCGCCATGGTTCAAAACCGACTTGATGCATATTTACAATCATATATTCATGATCTAATCGTGGTCTCTGTTATACCCGGCAGTAAGGTATTCATATTAGTATTTTTCGTAATTATTCAAAGTGATTTGTTTCTATCGTGCTTGGTATCGACGACAGTAGTATTTCTACGCTTATTTCCCCTAGTCAATTATTATCATGGTTCATGAGCGGCTATTTTTACATGACATGCTCCCCCGTTAATACCACTGCTAATCACAATCGAAGCGACACTGCTCGCTGTGTGCTGTGAGAATATTCCGTAAATAAAACAGGCCATAGTGTGTCATATCTGGTTGATTTTTCCTAATTTTCTTCAGCGTAAATAAAATTTCGTTCCTTCTCGAAGAGTAGCGAAAAAGGAAACGGCGATAATGAAGACAGTGTTGACGGCGAAAAAATTAGCTAGCTGACTTTGCTGAAAAAAGTGNCGAAAAAGGAAACGGCGATAATGAAGACAGTGTTGACGGCGAAAAAATTAGCTAGCTGACTTTGCTGAAAAAAGTGACGTGAATATTTCAGAAATGGACAAGAACTCCGGAAAAATATTTCCTGAGTACCCCAATGAAGTTGTTGACAGTTTNAAGCGACACTGCTCGCTGTGTGCTGTGAGAATATTCCGTAAATAAAACAGGCCATAGTGTGTCATATCTGGTTGATCTTTCCTAATTTTCTTCAGCGTAAATAAAATTTCGTTCCTTCTCGAAGAGTAGCGAAAAAGTAAACGGCGATAATGAAGACAGTGTTGACGGCGAAAAAATTAGCTAGCTGACTTTGCTGAAAAAAGTGTCGTGAATATTTCAGAAGTCGACAAGTACTCCGGAGACATATTTCCTGAATACCCCAATGAAGTTGTTGATAGACTCCAACATTTAAATGCATTGCACATTAAGGAGATATATTTCATCATCTGTCAACTTAAGGAAAGGGGTTTCATCGGATGAAACCATAGTGAACTATCCATCATATCCAAACATCAGAGAAATGCAATTATTGAATGCACGGAAGAGTAGGATAATATATTTATGTGTTCTTAGTAGTGCACATTTAATATATTGAACATTACCCTACTGCTTTTCTGAAGTCTTGCTAATTCGGTGACGTATAAATTCGAATGCAATAATCTGTTTTAAAGAAAAATTTTATGAGAAAGTGCTCTACGGAGAATATGGTTCAATCTGAAAAATATTATATCTTTATCGGGCTGTTTAAGTCGGCTGGGTTTAGTTTGACAAGCAAACAAACTGGGGAAGGAATGTTTTTAAGGAATTGAAGGTCGAAGTTTTGGGATCGACCGTGTCGGGAATCGAACTTGTCTCATCGTTTTGGGGGGAAGAGGCCGAGTGAAGAATGGACTGGTGTGTAGGTGGATTTCCTGTGCGAAAATGTTTGTACAAAAGAAAGGATGCTGTACGCGTACTTGTGATGGGAAACGAGAGCTCTAGCCACTGCAGTCTCTCTCTTATGTGACACCGTGGAAGAAATAATCTTTGCAAAATGGGCGTGGGGAGTTAGTTTCTATTGGGAGCTGAAATAGTGTGTCCAAATATTCATAATTTCGTAAATTGCAGTAGGCCTTCTGAACTGAGTATTTTCTCCTGCTGCCTGATACTCTTTATATTATGCATGAATAATAAACCTCATGTGCGTTTACACGAGTATTAAAATTTTTTTTGTTAATCTATTGCTTAAGTACTTGCATTATACGAGATTTTGTATCTTTATGGCATCACGAGGGGCTGATAAGAGCACAAGTATGCTTGCAAGAATCAGAACTCTTTCTGGGCATGATGGAGGTGCACAAACTTTGTCGCAAAATTTAACCCCGATAATAGGTAATTTTGCTCTCGCTTCTGAACTTTCGAAAATTTTTCGTTGGTATGTATATGTGATACACTGCCATGCCAGGGCTGATACATAACCAACGTGCGTATGTACCTTTGTAGGATCATGTTTAACTGGGGACTACTTTAGAATCTGTTTTAGCTCGGTTATTATGACACGTACTAAATAAAGTAAAAAAAATTATATAAGAAACAAGATTTTTTTTTTTTTTTTCAACATTCTGGTTTTTTTGTGTGAACATAGACGATTCCTCTGAAGGTTCCAGATTAATACAGCTTTAATTACTAGCGGTTATTTTCACCTCGGTATATCACTTAGATACGGAAATATAAATATGAAGCACTGGTCGGGGTATGGAGTGCATTATCTTAAGTTCGTTACTGGGAAATTTTTCTCCCTTTTTATGTAATGGGTTGTCTTTTTTGTCTAACCTTAATTGGGTGACATGCGTTCTTTGTATGTGTTTACATTTATTAAAAAATGCTGCAAAACTGTCTTATTTTTCCCTTGACAATAAGTATCAAATATTTTATTCATGAAATGAGGTTTACACTCATATTAGCAGATGTGAGTGGGTCGAATATTCAGCTAGATTATTCCCCCCAAACGTTTTAACATGAATTGACCGCTGTTAACGTGGGCGTGAAAATGTTTCTAATTATATGCATCAGCGGATGAAGGAGTCGTTCGTTGGATTACGAAGAGAATAATAATGACCCGATTCGGTATATATTCCTAGAATTATCAGACTGGCCAACAACGGTTCGTGTGCGAAATGGTAGCTTTAAATACCTGTAAATTGCAAAATTTTGTCCTCGGTCGGCTTCAAATATGTCAGATATGACTGATACTAAATATATATTTGTGCTCAGTATAAAATATTTATTTTATGTTAATAAGCACATATCAGTCTGCATTACTTGTTGCAATTTTTTTATGTTTTTAGTCACCGGAACGTGGAAGGCTCGTGATACTGAAAACCCGATGCTACGGATTCGATCTCAGAGAAAATGGCACAACCCCTTTCTCTTATAATGAACACAAAAATATATTCCATTCGCANTGCAAAATTTTGTCCTCGGTCGGCTTCAAATATGTCAGATATGACTGATACTAAATATATATTTGTGCTCAGTATAGTGATTTATTTTATGTTAATAAGCACATATCAGTCTGCATTACTTGTTGCAATTTTTTTATGTTTTTAGTCACCGGAACGTGGAAGGCTCGTGATACTGAAAACCCGATACTACGGATTCGATCTCAGAGAAAATGGCACAACCCCTTTCTCTTATAATGAACACAAAAATATATTCCATTCGCAACTGTATTAGAGTCTCGTAAAATAGTAGCGCGAGTTTAAATTATATAGGTGGTGTATAAGCAAAAATAATATTAAAAGTAAATTTGATATTTTTTTAAGACGCAGTGAAATGCTAAGGCAAGTGGGCACAAGTAAGGACTCGACGAAAAAACCATCCCAGAATTCACTTGGAGTGATTATTAAAATTTTAAATGCGTGCCGAACATGTTTAGTATCGAACCCGGATCGCCTTGAACATGGGTCTTCCCTGGTGTTGACTTGCGAGTGCAGATATCTGAGTTTATTATCCTGTGAATTAAAGTTGTCTTGCGTGGGAAATAAAACAAGCTGCTGGAGCGACAAGCCTCCCCCCGGCGGTCAGTGCGCTAGGGCAAAGTGCAATTCAACACCTGGTGCAGCGCGGCTGGCCGAGTGCGCGAGCTCAGATTGCGACTGCACGTGCCTCTGGTTTACTTCTGTAATGGGACTCGTAACCACTTCTTTAAGTACGCCTTTGTCTTGATAGTTTATTAATGCATCTATCAGTCTGACCTGCAATAGGGATATTTCGGGCTCTCTGTGTGTGTAGGTGTGTGTGTGTTTGACGTATGATCAGGTGAAGGATGGTCATATTTTCCCGCTTATTTCTTAGTTTCACAGCACCTCAAAGTGTATTTGGTTTCGCCGGAATTAATAAAATATTTCGCATGTAATTATTTGTTAAAAAAAAGGGGGGTTCGAACCAGAATTTGTTCACAAAAAAATGGGAAATATATTAAATTTTCTACATCCAAAATGAATAAATATATCTCTAAAATATCATGGTCCCCATAATGCACTGGCTGCAATATGCTCTAATTTGTTGGCACTAGTGAATGTTTTCCTTTAATGTCTCGACAATGTTGAAGGGTGGTGAATGAGTGTTGTATGCGCGTGTCTTTGCATGAATTCTTATTGTGGTATAAATCTGCATGTGAAATAGCATCTCGGGAATAAAGCTATGTTTAAGTTCGCGTAATTCATAAAGAGTGAATACTATTGAAACCTTCTGGATGAGAGGCCGCACACATATACATACACATGTTTGCATGTTATTTTTCATTCGGCGAAAGTCTCTTAGCAGTGTGAGTGGACTCTGAAGGGAAGGGTAGAGTGTTTTACAACGGATCAGATATATATTTTAATGGAGCGAGCACACACGAATGTATGAAAATACAGAAATTGGTTTGCCGAAAATTAACTGTTCTTTGTGATTTTGTACTTGTAAAGTTCGAACCTCTACGCCAGCGTTTTCTCACTGTATAACATTTTTCCCCCGCAAAACTTGCTGTATGTGCATTATTGAAGCGTATAAAGAGTCTTGTATGCTGACAATGGGAGATAAAATAATCGTCGCATGTGGAGTTACCATATGGGAATGTTTTTTCCGCTACATATTTCTTAAAGTGCTGATTTTAAACTTGGGGGGAAAGGGTCTAATGATGAGTGTCTAAACCTGGGTTAGGGGGAATGCATGGGTTTTTTCACCTTGCAATCTCATGCCATCAGGAGTAGTGAAATGGGTTTAACACTGTTTCTGGTTTTTTCGTGACATGATGACTTCACGGAAAGCAGCATAACACATCCACCCACGATGCATAATTTTTTCCAAATGCTTAATTTTTCTTACATGTTATAATATATACATTATCTTAGTAACTGCTAGTGTCTCATTGAATATTTTTTCTTTAAACTATAACAAAATTTATATCCTGAATATTTTCTTTTATTTAATTTATAACAAAACTAATATACAAAATATGTCTTTTCCTTAAAACTTATCAGCAGGACATAACTCGAGATAAAATCGTTTTAAACACATTTCAATGTTATTATTATTCTGCATTATANTAATGAAAGGAATACTTTTTTATAAGTGTTTTTCTCTGAGACTTGGAGGGCATTTCAGACACGATATTATTTGTTTTTATGTACAATAGATTCTTCATAATCTTTTCTTAATGAACCACGGGTTAACATTACTCAACAAACTTAGGGCTTCAGCGTTGTACGGGTCACAGCAACATCTTGGTTTTTGCACTAGTAAAGCTTTGTGTCGAAACGGCGAGCAGCGGAAATTTTTGTGAAGGATAAAAACAAAGTTCATTGCGAATCGCCGACATTTGTTTTATATAACGAATGATATTAACACACTGCCGCGTGATATTTCGTCATTGCTGAACTAAGAGGTCCAACAAGATTACACTCTACGCCAGTGAATAACATGTGCTGACCCAATTATCTCAAAATGTCAGGGCTTTTGCGTCACTGAGATTGCGCAGTGCAAATACTTTCCTTGTAACTGTTTCCTACCGCAATATTCTCTTCTCTCATCAAAGTTTGTGCTCTGGCTAGCAGTAATAATTGCGTGCATGTGTTTCTTTATCCTGAACGTCCTAGATATGCGACACTTTGGCAGTAAAATGGCTTCAGCCACGATGTGTGGGTAAACTGCAACGTGTGATCGTGTTTCTAGTGGCATGGCTTGCACTGCGCACTTACTTCAACCACTAACAAAGAAGACGTACTCTGTACAAGTTCTGGCTTCCAGTGCCAAATATGGCGCAGCTTACCGCCACATTCATAGCTGTCACGTACATCAAGTCAGACTAATCCTCGCTATTACCTGTGAACTTTCAGACAAATATGACCTGCTATATGGCACGGGCTTTTGATGATAAGTTCCATAATTTCAAAGAAAATGCCTCCAAATTCTCACTAAATGTATCATCATTACAGCAATATGTAATTATAGATTTTCATGTAATTTAAGATATTAGTCATTATTTAATACGTCATGATATTCAACATGTGACAGGAGCATACCTCTGAATGTGGGCATGTAGTGAACAGAAGTGCATTGGATTTGTTTACTGATTATGCGTGTCTTGGATGTATTCAGGACGTGCTATAGTTATGTATGACTGTGACGATTATGAGGTATTTTTGTTACAGCCAAAACTAATTAGACTATATTACTAAAGAATCCTACCAGCAATATAACACATGTACAATTACAGACTGTCCAAAGTATTGTGTAATGTAAATGCGTTTGGTATTTTGGAATATAGCTGACGTATACTTCTAATTTTGTAAATATTTATCTTACAGCAGGGGAAAGAAACAATCAAGCTTGATCTTTATGACAAGTATAGAAAAACGGGATCCAGCATATTGTGTAGTAAGAGATTTTGTATGTGAAAATTCATGATGACCATGTTAAAGAAAGCACCTCCCAAATGTTACCACTATAAATGCGCATTCGATTTTGACCTTAAACACATATTCCCTTTTTTTGGCACTATTTCGCATGCATTTATGCATGTATACATTCTAATAAAATATATGCGTGAATACATTAACAATAAGTTACTGATATATAGCTAATGAGTGTCCTCTCCTCAACCTAGGTGCAAATATTTTTTTTAAATTCTTAGAAGTTTAGATGGTCGTAAGACCTTCACGTATGTTTGACAGCAAACATATGCTACAGTAGTGATACAATTACAAAAACACAGGTGCCTCACCCAGGACTCAAACCCAGAAAACCTTGTAGGTACCATTACCTAGCATACAATCAACAATTTTACGAAACTAGGAGTCAAAACATCAACTTCGGATGTAATCAGTCAACTGTTTTGAATTATATGGTTCATTAACCTTAAATATTTACATAGCCGTTATTTGGAAAATATGTTTCTGTGTTACCTATAACACGTAATGTTACTTGGCCAACTGTAGTGTTACTGGTGTAAAGAATTTGGTGGAAGTCGGTTGGTTGGTCCCTGAGATATGGCATATAAACTGTACTTTCTTATTTCGTGCTATCGTACAAATGTGCCTTTAAAATAAGTTCTGTACACGATGCTCCTGATTGATAACGTCGAAATACCAATTTTATTGAATTTGGTTAAATTGTTTTGTAGCTAAAACTAAATTATTATAATATTTACCTGCCCGCCATTTTGAAAATTAATATCTGAACACATTTCAATTATGTAATTTAACATGACATTCTGTAGCGCTACTGGTGTAAAAAATTTGGTGAAAATTAGTTGAATTGTTTTTTTAATTTGGCAAAGTATAAAATTTTCTCCCCTGGAAGTATTTTGCAAAACAGGCGGAAAATTGTTTCTCTGCATCTGTAAATGATTATTCTGATGAACACTGCTAGTGCACAATACTAAGTTAATTTTTGTTAAATTGATTAATATGTTTTACATACTTGCCTAAATTATGTATATCAAGGGCTTTAATAGTGCCTGCCATACTTAAAAATGCGTTAGTTTAAACACACTGCTGTATCGCTGTATGTGACGATCTTAATAAATGAAGAGCAACAAGTTTATATACTAGCCCATTCGAAGATTGCTGAAGATGCCGCCAGGATACAAAGCAAAGTGACAATTGGTTACATAGTTTCGTAGATATAGCACACTAAGCTAAAATATTTTATAGCCGCCATTCCAAAAATAAGTGTCTGGAGTTCTTAAAACATACAAATTAATAAACTCTACCATTGTCAAACGATTTTACCAAATTTATTAGAAATAAGTGGATTGCATTTCGAGATATGACATAAAAACTTTATATTTTCTTGTAATGCCACGTTACAAAATGGGAGAGTTATGAGTCTCCGTATAGCCAATTTAGTGGATATAATATATATTGCTACTAGACCAAAATAAGACCTAAGTTGGAATATGTTTCGTAGTTTTGTAAATATTACGAAAAAACAAAAAAAAATATATGGCCACCGTTTTAAGAAAAGTGTCTGACCTACTTAAAACTTTAATTTACATGACCTGCTGTAATGCTACTTGCTTGCCAAATTTGGTGGAACAGGTTTTTTTTTTTTGAGAAACATGACAGGAAAATATATATATTTAATGTTATGATATCTTGCAATATGGCATACAAAATGACTTTGTATGTACACATTTGACGATTCTAATATAAACTACCAGCATACAAACATGAGATATAATTGAATGCATTGTTTCAACGATTTAGCATACCACGATAAAATATATGGCTGCCACTTTAAAATTAGTGCCTGATCGAGTTAACAAAATACCAGTTTACATCAATTGCCGCGGTAGGCCTACTACTAGTTTGTCAAATTTGGTAGGAATCAGTCAATTGTTTCGCAAAATATAACATATAAACTTAATTAGTTCGTGTGACGGCATCAAACATAATGGCGGACAAAAGAGGCTCCGTGTAGACATATTTGATAGTTGTAATATATGTGTAGAAGAAGCTAGCCTATCAGTCTCCTCGCCCTCACTTCCAACTGCACTCGCCACACACGGGGCAGTCACACAGTGCTGAATANCGCACAGTGCTGAATGACGTCACAGCTGCCACCACCATCAGGTGATCGTCCGACTTCAAGAGGCATCTCGTCAGGGCAGGGGTTCTTAGGGCCAGCATGTTGTCATCCAAACCCACCCAGCTGTCAGGCGCATGAAGCATCGACGTAGGAGACATGCGCCGCACCGCTTCCCCCCTTTCAACCTCGTGCCGCCTGCAGAGTGTGGGGACAAGTGTTGTGTCATACACGACAGTGTTCTGCCTAGATCCTGAAAATGTATTACACAGACAATAAAGCTGAGGAATATCCTTCAATATTGCTCCCGTTGTAGTTTGAATATTCAAGTATGTCTACCTGGCCCCTTTCAACCAGTACTAGACTCACCCACCGGCAAAATAAAAAAACATAATTACAACAACTTTTATCTCCATAAAATTACTGTCTCATAACAAAAAATTTTTTATAGTGTTTTCCTGCAATTCTACAGGTTGAAAGACATGATAGACAAACAAATGTGTAATGGATTATATATTCTTAAGCCACTGAGTGGACAATCTATATTTAATTTAATGCAAGTGTTATTTATGTAATATAAGTTGTGTTCACTTATTTTTTGTAAGGGTTATATGTAAAGACCAAGTGCGTTAATTTTAAGTAAAATGGATTTTTCAAATTTTCATGCTAGCATACTTCATATGTGCGTCTCGGCATTGGAGTAGGGTTGTCGTTCGCACGTGACTTCTCCGGGCCTGCACACTTCTCCGCTAATCATGTGGCGCATTTATAGTCATTTATTTAAGTGGGAACAACTTATATTTTCATTGCCGGAGGAGCATGCCACCCACACCTCAGGAGCCTTTTACACTCCTGAGCCGTAATTATTCACATGTAATACCACGTAGGCTTCGCGCCGTCTTCACTGTTTAGGAGCTCCCCGTGTCATAGCGGGGAAAACTGGTCATATGTCCCCCAGAGGAGAGGGAATCAAATAAACTATCTTGTGCCGAAATGTTCGCCAAGCGTCTTTAATTGTCCGTCGTAACCACGGCTGCATAACCTATTATTTTCTTAAGAGAAGCTGGGTCTATAATCGACCGTTTTGTCATTAAGGGCGTT
>NQII01007290.1:75135-87434 GCA_002778355.1 Clitarchus hookeri | reverse complement strand
GGCGTGAAATGGGACCCCTGATAAGTCTAGATACGACTCTGACAGGTGACAGATATGTAAGCATCCTGTCCGATCACCTACACCCATTCATGTCCATTGTGCATTCCGACGGACGTGGATAATTCCAGCAGGATAATGCGACACCCTACACGTCGAGAGTTGCTACCGAGTGGCTCCAAGAACATTCTTCTGAATTTAGACTCTTCCATTGGCCACCTAAATCACCAGACATGAACATTATTGAGCATATATAGGATGGCTTGCAACGTGCTGTTCGGAAGAGATCTGCACCGCCTCGCACTCCTATGGATTTGTGGACTGCCCTGCAGGTTTCATGGTGTGAATTGCTTTCTGCATACTTCCAGACATTAGTCGAGTCCATGCCATGTCGTCTTGCGGCACTTCTGCGTGCTCGCGGGGACCCTACACGATATTATTAGGNTTCTGCGTGCTCGCGGGGAGCCTACACGATATTATTAGGCAGGTGTGCCATTTTTTTTTGGCCCTTCAGGGTATACTGTATCTTTCTAATTATTTTGTAAAACCGATCTTTATATTCCTCAGATGTTAGCAGATCATGGATAGTAGCCAGTAGTCTGATCTGATATAACTCCGAATATTCAGTTCATCGATGATTGAAGATATCTCAACAATGCGTGAAAGATCCCCATGTTTTTGCAGGTCTATCAAAAATCTAAGTCTATCGACAAGTTCATTCGGGTCTTCGGGAAATATGTAAAAACGTTATTGATGCCTCCTGCCTTCTTCACACCATTTGTCGATGGAAACTCGCTGGTGAAATGTGCGGGAACATTGAGAGAATAATCATACTTCTTATCAGATATTTCATTAACACTGTCTTCACAGCCATTATCATCAATGCTGTATTTATGATCGTCTTCACCTCCTGTTTGATCCTCAATATCAATTTTACTTTTCTTTATAGGAAATGCATAGTCATCATCAATATTTAGAGCTGACAACTGTTTATTCTGAAGTTCGTCGATTTCACGCGAACGTCTTCAAGTGTGCATTCCTTATATACTGACTCTACCAAACCTCATAGGTCTCTCATTCTGCCATTAGCATTACCGGTACCCTCATAATCGTCTGTGGAATCAGTACCCATCGATGCTTTGGAGGGGGAAGGGCTATTGGCGGCATCACTTGCTGGCTCTGAAGAGACGAATTCTTGCAATTCTTGATGTCGTTCTTCAATATATTACCTTGCAGAAACAGCATGTGCCCATTGTCGTAATGCTTCATAATGCGAAAAGGACTCTTCGTACAAGCTGTTCTCTCATGTCGTCGAGCATGGCAGTTTTTTCTGAAAATCCTTCCGTAGCAGCAACACTGTCTTACATGTAATTTTCCAGCAGCAGGAGAAGGTAAATCCAAAGAGGAAACTCTATAGTAAACTTCGAACAATCATTGTCTTTCATCATCTTCGTGAAAAAAGCTGAAGTCCTTTCCGCAGTGGCAGCATGTGGATCTACTTGGCCTAGCTATTGCTTTATGTATATATACTTACTAACACATTTCATCAGTAAGATTTAAGCATTTTATGCCTTCATTCAAACATACATTTTATCTAGTTCGTTGATCGTATTATCATGGAGTTATATCTTTAACAGATTCTTCCAGACAAGTTCTTCGGTCAGCTTTAAATCATGTTCACAGTTAAAGCAGACCACTGACGCCTGCCAGACCGACCCTTAACATGACTCAACCCTAACTGACCCCTAAATTACCCCTAATTAACACTGATGTCCTCTAAATGACCCCTAATTTCCTCTGATGACCTCGATAATGCATAAATGATCACTTGGTCTTGGCTAACATTGACTAACGCGGCATACAATTCCCGATGCTTGTGAAATATGTGATTGCGATGGTTGGTAAATGCTTAAAACTATTTTCTTTACATGTTATTTTCATATCTGTTTGCATCAGTGTGTAGCAGTGCTGACTTTATCGCTCCTGTGCTTCTTGGCTTCGCAACAGAATTTGTTTTTAGACTAACATGACTTACAGCGCTCGATGCTCGTGCAATATACATTGGTTGGTAAATGCTTATAACTATTTGATTTAAATTTTTTTTTTATTTATCAGCATTAGTGTGTAGCAGTGTCGTCCCTCTTGCGCGACTAATGGTTTAACTGTATGTTGGTTAGTGGCAAGCAATGGAACACAGACTTTACAAGTCATGTAATGTGTACCACACTTGCTGCATTATAGTTTTTTGAGGTTGGTCCTTGTGGACATTCTGTTTTTTTTTTCATGTCGCCTAGTATTCTGGCTTTTACTAAAATTCCTGGTTGCGATATCAACACTGATATCACTATTATGAACTTTGGCACCATCGGGTTATTTAATATATTGTGACTCGTTATGACATCATGCTCGTGATGTACTTTGTATATGCCAATCCTTTATTATTTGTTATGACTGATTTTTCATGTACAGGTTGGTTTCATATTTTTTCCTTCGGTTCCCCCCGACCCTCATGTTATGATTGACAGTGTTTACTTGTATTAATGTAACATGCGACGATGTACATCTTGTTATCTGCGCAATTATATTTCCTTTTTATATATGGCTGGTTGTTAAGTGCTACAGCTAACCAGGTCTCGGGCTGCTGGCCCTTGTGTTATGCTGGCGGTGTTTGTTTATATTAATATATGTGTATTTTACTGTCATCCGTGTCTATGTAAATCATGCTCGCAGCATATTTGCATATACCTTCGTTTTTCCCTTATATATGGTTGTTTGTTGCGGGAAACCCGTGCTAACATATATTAATATATAAATTTTCGCATTATTTATATACAGCCTTTATGTCGGTGGACGAGGGTAGAGGATCCGAGTAGGCAGACACCTGAGGTGGCAGGGGGTGATTGTAGAGTGTGTGGGGACCGATGTCCATGTGTGCTATAATTTTGTGACTATGGCTTTAGAAGAGGGAAATGGTTGTCAACTATGCTAATAAGAAGGCTAAGGACATACTTGCCGTACAACACTGTTTGCTGTCGGGGGCGAAGTCTATGTTATGAATTTGGCTTCTATGGATGGAAAATAGCAGCCGACTATGCCTATAAGTGGGCTTAAGGTGTACTTGACCCTAACACCCTGTTCATCATCAGAGGTGAGGCTTATAATATGAATTTGGGTACTATAGGTTCAGTGGGTGTGTAATGGCATGGAATTAGGATAATAAGAGAGCTTAAGTTGTACTTGACTGTGCAACCATGTTCGTTGCCTGGGGTGATGCCTGTGTTATGAATTTGGTGGCTATATCTAAAACAGTTTGGAAATTGAAGCCAACTAGGCTTATAAGTGGACTTAGGGAGTGCTTGACCCTGCGGCCCTGTTTGTCGTCAGGGTGATGCTTATGTGAATTTGGTGGCTGTATCTTTAATAGTTCGGAAATTACAGCCTAATAAGCTTATAAGAGGGCTTACTGCACAATTTATCCAACTGTCCTTTTCATCGTTGGGGATAATGCCCATGTTAAGAATTTGGTAGCTTTCTCTTAAACTGTTTGGAAATGACTCTTAATTATGCTTATAAGAGGGCATAATTAAAATTGTGGTCCTTTTCGTAATAGGGGATGGTGCCTATGTTATAAATTTGGTGGCTCTATCTTAAATAGTTAGAAAATTATAGCCAACTATGATAATAAGAGGGCTAAAGGCATACTTGACCAAACCACCCTGATTGACTGTGGGAGCGATGTATATGATATAAATTTAATGACTATAGCTTGATTGGATTGTAAATAGCGGCGAACTATGTTTGCAAGAAAGCTTAAGGAATAAAGAGCTATATCGCATTGATCAGAGCTAGGAGCAGTACCTGCATTCCTAATTTGGTGACAATAACTTAAACGTTTCTAGTATGATGGCCAACTATGCTGATAAGTTCGTGGATGTCAGATGTAGGCACACTGCACTGAAAACCTGACCTAAGGCAACCGCTGCGATGTACTTGAGGCTCGGGCTGGTTATATCATTAATTTAACAACTAAAAAATTCTCTCGTACGCTTACAAAAATCAATATGGCGTTGAAAAGGTACGAATAATCAAAGATCGTACACTTACTTGAAAACAAAAGTCTGAAAATATATAACACTTGTTAAATTTTCTAACACATTTTTATTGCATATAAAATCCAATATGGCGCTGGTCATAGTCATGTTATCATATATTCTGACAACATATACTTCTCTGTCTAAAAAATACGAATCTCTAGACCCTTGTTTGTAAAAGTTGAATAAAAATATTGGTCCTTCAGGGGCGTCCTTCATTCTGTTGCATTGCCAGCAGTGTGACCCATTGCTGTTTTGGCATATATTTGACTAATAAAATTAATGTTTTAAAGGAGAACATTCTTGATCAAAAGATTAATTTACTTAATCCTAGCATAAATCTTGAACTTATATCAGCACATTTGATACGTCCAATATACCACTTGATAGTGAGAGACAAAATGGCGTACATATTCCATTCTCTTTTAACTGTGTTAACTAAATATATTTTGACGAGTCGGCCTTTCTACTGACATATGGCAGGAAATTATTCAGTGTAAAATATCTCCCGTATAGATATAATGAATTACTTGGGTGTAGGATACGGCCTCCGTGGGTTGAGACAGCAGCTGTACTAAGTGACAGTACACGCATGGCATGCAATAATGCCACCTGTCAACGGCAGTAACTGCCACGTCACTGAATATGTAAGACGCCTTATGACGTTGCTTACAGATACACACTGCGAGCATCTTCATGATAACGACAGCCTTTATGTGGTGTTCTGTAAGACATCTTTTTACGGCTACATTTGTGATGATGCATGTTTGTTACACAAGTGGTTCTGTTCTGAAATCCACAATATGTTTGTTGATTTATATATGTTTTTTTATTTGAAGAGTTTCTATTTCACTTATTACTTTAATGCCGGAAATTTACAACTGTAACTTATATTTGTTTCCTAGTACTTTACAAATAACCACTTTAAAATAAATTTACTTCTCTATAGGATGCAAGTTTTTAGGTGGTCACTAGTTCATTTCGAGCATCGCCAGATCCGTCGCATGTATCGCCGCTACGTTAGAACGAAGTAACAGGCTATCACTAGAGGAAAATAAAAATCTAATTTGTAAGCGTATTCCATACACCGCACATTTGCGCGGAAGAAAATATTTCGCCTCGTCGAGGTATCTGAATATGTATTTTTTTCTCTCGAAGTGTGTTTGCATGAATTAAACTCAATGCGTCGGCCATTTTCTTTTCACCTTGTTGGCCTTTCTTGTTTAAATACATACACAAGGCATTCGAAAGAACTTCCTGATGACTTTTTGAGTTACAGAATACCATTTCGCCTCGTAAAGATAGCTATGCTGTAAATGTCCTTATACAAATACAGTGAAAATATACAGAATATGTCCCCAGAAGAGGACGGAACCCAAAGGTTAAATAGTGTGGCGGTTCCCAGTTGACTTTTTTTTTGTGGCACTGAAGGAGCGCATCCTATACTAGTACGCTAACTACTGGAGTTAGGAGGAGGGAGCATATTGTAGGTGCGTGCTAGGCCCTAGACCTATGCGCTCTACAAACAAACAGTAGGAGGAAAACGCATCATTCGGGTCAGTGAGGTTTGGAAATGCCAAGCCATCGTTTGTGGGCTTATAGTCCATTCATGGTTACTTCCAAACTTTCCTGAAGCCCTGCTAAAGTTTTACTTCCAGGATATTCCTCCGCCTCATGCAAAAACAAAGTTTAACTGAGTCTAGAATATAACAAAGACACCACGCACCGCATACATGCGCACTCGGTGTAATAATATTTAGCTTAGGAACTATTTCGTAAAAGGCATTATCAACACATCTGTTTTCTCTTTGTTTTTTTTTAAATTATTTATAAATGATATNAAATTATTTATAAATGAAACATTATAATTTATATGTAAAACATAAGTAAAAATGTATATTAACAATATGCAGCGTATTTTTACGTTAACGGAAGTGGAAAACTCTTGTGATACACGAAATATTTAAGAAAGGACCAATCACATCATGCATGGGGAGATTTTTCAAACGTTATATTCGAAAATTGTGATAAAACCGCTTCCAATTAAACTAGGAGTAGGTCCGTGGAATGGTTATAGTAAGCCGGCGAGGCCGCTGAAGGAAACCCATGACGATGGACATGCAGGGTGGGTTCTCCATTCAAGGAAGGTAAACATATAATTCATGCAGTGCTTAACATGCATTGTGTACGAAGCCTAAATATAAAGACGAGCATGGCAAGGGGGAGGGGTGAACTTGTAATCCAACTGAAAAATAATCCTGTCCCCAGGCTGAGAGCGGGCGATGTCCTTAGCCTGCTTCTCCGTGCTGCCATCTGGTGGCAGCTTGGTGTAGGTGTTGTCGACTTCCGAGAGACGCTGTGAGGCAGGGCCTTAACATACCAGCTCAGGTTCCTCCTCAACACAACTACATACGACGTGAACATGACAGTCTGCTGTGGGCGCCAGTGTTTAGTGGTGCACCAGAGACCACGTTACCAGTCACTATGGATGAGCTGTCGGCTTCGGGCGTACACAGTGCACCACAGCGTGACGTTTTCTGATCCGCAGTCTATTTCCTGTAATTACTCCATTCTTGACGGTTGGTTGGAAGGTTGGTTCGACTCGTCGTTGAGTCGGGTGCAGTGGACAGCCCGGTGTATTGGTGGTGTTTCTGCGTCGTGTTTATCCAGTGCACGTGGTCGTGAGAGGTTGGCTCCAAGTTTCTGTGGAGCGGGTTGGCCCTCCACAAGGTCCTACTTTGTCGACTGACGGCCGGTAGGTTCGTCACAGGGCACTGGTTGGGGCGTGGTCCCCACGCAAATGCTTCAATTCACTCTGACGTCCACCGAAGAGCAAACTCACATAAACGTGTTGCAAATTGCATTGTCATAGACGCCAAAACTAAACTGTATTTAAATTTCAAGTTTCATGGCGCATAATAAACTGCCGATGACGGTTTAGTGTTCATTNTCACATAAACGTGTTGCAAATTGCATGGTCATCGAAGCCAAAACTAAACTGTATTTAAATTTCAAGTTTCATGGCGTATAATAAACTGCCGATGACGGTTTAGTGTTCATTAATTCGCTCTAACTACTCAGTGCGGCCATGGTAACATAATTGCTGGTACTTTGATTGCAGTGTCTGTCATGATTATTTTCGTCGGGACGATTTCAACGCAATTAAGTCGTGTCCTTGTAGAACTTCGGCATGTTTGAGATTTGGTTGGCTATCGTAGGCTACCCATGGCTGAGTCCACCACGTCCCGGCATACTATGATTGCTTCCTATGAAGACAATTTGTACTTTGCCTTTGAAACGAGCCGCGAACAGCTTGGCCACCTTCTGTGATCTCAATCTCAGAATCTCCAACACAGCAGTGGCTATCAGTCGGTCATTCTCATCTTATTCTCTGGTTTTCATCATGCCCCTCTCACATCAGAGAAACATGCCACTGCTTGTGCATTACGGAGTGGGGCGATTTCGTATTAATCGTTAGTACCAAAATTTCGGCAACAACACTCGATGTATAGAATAGAAAAGTTTTTATTAATATTACAAATCTATTGGAAAATGTTAACATATATAGCTCCAAAATGTGTTAAACCATGAATATCATGCCTGAAAAGAAACACTTTTTAAGTTTCGAATGATTGTATTGTACTTATACTGAAGGAGTGTTTATTACTTTAAGTTAACATACTCACTTGGCAAAGGGTTTTCTTTGCTCTCACATGTAGAGCAGGCCCCACAGGCAGTGACGGCCTCCCGAATGAGTCGTTATTGTCTACAGTTAAACACAATAAGTAGCAGCAATTTAATACAACTGAAATCTAAGCGCAATAATGCTACTAGTTTTGTTTAAACACAAATAACAATAGTTAAACATTCTAAAGGGTATGCTGACAATTCAAACCCAAAACAGGGATGTCAGTCATAACCTAATAGTTAATGAAAGTCAAGAATGGTGACCCATTTGGGTGAATTAGTCTCGATGTGGTATCAGTGTCTCGATGTGGTATTTATAGTCATGTATTTGAAACACGATGTAACGGCAGCTATATTTTCTTACACTCGTGTCTGTATTGTGCATAATGGAAAGTACTTTCTACCGATACAAAATAAATTAATCATCTTTATAATTTTTAACAAAAAATATATAGATGCGATTGAACATTCTTTTAAAACACTTAGCAACAAGAAGTTACTGATATAGCTAATGAGCCTACTTTCGTCTACATGGGTGCAAATTAATTTTAATGAAGTTCTGAAATTCCTAGAAGGTAGGCAGGCCACGACGTCTCGANAACCAGAAACATATGCAAAAGTAGTGAGATAATTTCAAACTCATACGTGCCTTACCCAGGACTCTAATCCAGAAATACTCGTACCTTAAGGCATCGTGCAGCCAACTGCATTGTGGAGGTAGCATTTGAAGCATTGATTTCGGATGTAATCAGTGTAATGTTTTGTTAGATAGGGTTTACTAACCTGAAATATTTACAGGGCCATACTTTTAAAAATAAGTGCCTGAGCCACTTAAATCATGCTAGTTTGCATTGCCAACGGCAGTGCTACTCATGTGAAGAATTTGCTGGAGATAAGTTAATTGGTTTCCGAGTTATCGCATAAAAAATTTATTTTCCCATTTGGCACTATTGCACAAAAAATGCCTAAAAAGTAGCTCTTTATAAGATGCTTCTAATAGTTATTTTCAGCTTACAAAGTTTGGTTGAATTGAGTTAAATAGATATGACATAATTATCTCAATTGTTTTTATGTCTCCTATTGAGTATCAGTCTTTCTCCCAATTATCGTGTAAGTTGACATATCCATCTGTAGAACTATTGGTGTGCGAAATTTGGTGGAATATGGTTGAATAATTCTGGAAATATGTCATCAATATTCTGTTTTCTCATTTTTCATGTCACGAACTTTATAAATGGTGCGCCAAGAATATGCATTAGAACATTAGATGATTGTCATAGATACCTACATGCCCGTTTTTTTTAAATATGATACTGCACCCTTAAGTCATAGATATTTAGATGGACCACAACATCATCTATTAATGCGAAAAAAAATTCGCATTAATTTTGTGAAGATTATATCATTGTTTCCCGAAACAAGAACATAAAAGCTTAATTTTGCATGGGAGGATATAATCGAAAATGTCGGAAAAAAGAGTTCATTTATTACCACATTTAATGCTTGCATAGATACTGTCAGTGCACAAATTTAGTTGAAGTTGGTTCCCTTGATTCGTATATATAGCATATAATGATGAAAAGTTTATATGGCTTCCATTTTTTAATTCTTGTCTGGACCTCTTAAAACTTATTAACTTACATGGGTTGCCATATAACTACTTTTTTGCCAAATTCTGTAAGAATCGGTTGATTTTTTTCCCGAGGTACGTCATATAATTATTTATTTATGTGGCACTGCATTATAAAATGGTGGGGAAGGGGGTCTGTGTGCACATTTTGATGGTTGTAAAAGATGCTTCCAGTATACCACGTTAAGTTAACATTGGTTGCATAGATTCGTATATATGGCATACTAAGTTAAAATGTTTATTTAGCTGCCATTTTTAAATTTAGTGTCTGATTATCCTAAAATTTACGAATATATATTGCCTATCATAGTAGTATTTGTTTGTGAATTGGGAAATAATTGGTTCATTTTTTCCCGAGATAAGACACAAAAACTTTATTTCCTCGTATGACATTATCAATTCAAAATGGCGGACGAATTTGGCTATGTGTTGGCATATGTGATGGTTGTAATAGTATCTATTACAAGCATCACTAACAAAGTTTAGTCGGATTGGTCGAACAATACGGTAGACACATCAAATAAACATAACATATTTCAATTACCATCATTTTGAAAATAAGCACCTTATAAGTAATTAGAAAAAGTATGTTNTAAACATAACATATTTCAATTACCATCATTTTGAAAATAAGCACCTTATAAGTAATTAGAAAAAGTATGTTCGAACACATGTGGTTCTTGGGTGTAGACTAGTAGACTAGCCACCATCTTGNTTATAAGTAATTAGAAAAAGTATGTTCGAACACATGTGGTTCTTGGGTGTAGACTAGTAGACTAGCCACCATCTTGTATCCACCTTATTGGATTACCTTGACATCCACCCATCACCTTCGATGTCTTTGACCTCCATCTGCCATCTTGGAAGACACTGACTTTAACCTCTTACCATGACCTTCGTTTGCCATCTTATATGACCTTGACCTCTTATCCACAATATTGTTTACACTTGCCATCTTGTTTCAAGAATGTTCCAGTCCATGCTGTCATTGTGCCTTGATACTTCATGCTTTGTAATTCCATACCACCATCTAGTTTCTAGAATTTTCTTGTAATATTTTTTTCTTTAGCTTACTTCTGTCCTCTCTCGCCTGCTCCATCTCACCCACCCACCATCATGGATGTCTGTAAGCCACAATTTTGTTTAGACTGCTGTATACCACCATCTTGGTTCTTGCATCGTCTGCTAGGTTGTGCCACCATCTTGGATGTCAGTTGCTCTTGCTAGGGACTCCATATTGGTTTTAATGTTGTCAGCTAGGCAGCACTAGTATCAGCCAGAATTTCGAAGATTCTCTCATTGCCCACCAGGGTCACCTTCTTGGATCCGCGATCGTCTGCCAAGCAGTTTGATGTTTTCGAATGCTAGGAGAGCTGGTGTCGGTCAGATGTTAGGGGCGATATAGCATATGCTTCATGCGTACATTCACTTCTATCGATGAGATATGATTTAATACACTATAAAAAACTGTGAAGGTGAGGAGCTGCGGACTACTCGACCTTGGGTTGGCAGGCAGACATCCTGGTCTATTGAGCCATCAGTACATGGGGGCCAGCAAAGGTTTTAATGATGTATATATAAAATATCCACAATTTTTTTTCGTCGCATATTATATGTCTATTAGAAAAGAAATAAAATTGTGGAAAATGGAAAATGAACACCCAGTCGCAATGGTCCAACATGGATGAAGGTTGTATTGAATAAATGTACTGGTTATACACTGTTTATGATAAGTATCACAGCCTAAGAACAGAGGCTACAGAGTTTCTTGAACAACAATGTCTTGTGTAGCCTCCTATAGCGACGATGCAGTCCTGCAGTCGACGTATCTCTGTTAGTATTTACGCAGCCTACAGTAGTACTTCCTGTGTGCACACTGATTGCACTTGTTGCAATTGGTAAAGGTTTGTTGCCGGTATTGCAGACCGCACCAAATTCCATCCCATGATGTCCCGCACATGTTCAATGGGGGACAGGTCGGGTGATCGTGCTGGCCAGGGGAGTTGACGAACACCTTCGAGAGCACATTGGGTAACACGAGACTTGTGTGCACTATCAGTGTCCTGCTGGAATAGGACATCTCCTTAGCATTGTGAGTATGGCAGCAAAATTTGGCTGAATGATGTTCTCGACGTAGTATTCACTGTTCTGTGTTCCCTCAACAAACACCAGAGGCATACGGTCATTGTAGGCTATTGCTCCCCAGACCATGATGCCAAGAGTTTGTTCTGTATGTCTCTGCCGTATACACTCTGGTTTTTGTTGGTCTCCTCGTCGATGCCACACTCGCACACGACTGTCACTGGCACCAAGGCAAAATCTGCTATCATCACTTAACANTGGTCTCCTCGTCGATGCCACACTCGCACACGACTGTCACTGGCACCAAGGCAAAATCTGCTATCATCACTTAACACAATTTCACGCAATTTATCCCTCCAGTTGTGTCGTTCACGACATCATCCGAGCGGGCTGCATGGTGGTGAGGTTTGAAAGGAAGCCTGGCGAGCGGCACCCTTGATCGTAGCCCACCATCCAGCAAACAGTTGATTATGGTCCTAGCTGACACCCTGGGTACAACAGTGGCCATAATCTGTGCGGTGGTCGCAGTGATATCAGCAATGGCTGCTTGTCTGATGCGGCATTTCAAGCAGTAATCCATATGCTGTTCAACAAGGTTGACAAGCATGTGCACCATAGTTGGACCACCGGCACCACCAGTAATGCACAGTATACACTTCATGTCCTATGCATTGGGCAATTCTTCAGAAAGACCATCCAGCCTCCATCAGGCCCACAGTACGACCTCGTTCAAATTCTGTTAATTGCACGAAGTGTGGTCGTCTATGCCGTTGAGGAATGTCTACAATGCTTACGACACACAGGCCGATGCG
>NQII01007290.1:63524-74308 GCA_002778355.1 Clitarchus hookeri | reverse complement strand
CGAGTTGCCTTGAAACAATACTTCTTTATAGATCATATTACATTTTCAAAATATATAATATTTTTTACCTAAACATTTGTTTATGGTAAATTGAACACTTTAGAAAGTCCTGCTTAAGATCTACTTGTATGTTCATTATTTACATATCTGCCATATATATATATATTTATATTACCATGAGCCTGATCACTTTATTCATGTATGGGTAAAGTGAAACTCTGAAATTATTAAAAAAAGTAAATATTTTACATATTTCCTAATTCTTACACTTTTATTCTTTAAGAAACAGAAATCGAAGTAAATAATTTCAGTGTGCACAGATGTTAACGTAACACTTTNCTTACACTTTTATTCTTTAAGAAACAGAAATCGAAGTAAATAATTTCAGTGTGCACAGATGTTAACGTAACACTTTAAATTCAACGTTAATGCATGGAACTACTTTCCTTCGAAGCAATGGTTGAATTGAAGTCCACGTACAGTCAGTCACAAGGGGTGAAAATATATGCAAATAGGGGCGGTGACATTTTTCAAAAAGGTTGATTTCAAAAGTGCTGTCTTTAACGTGAACGGCTTTTAACAACATTACGGCACTCTTCGCTGGTATGTTCCGTAATTTGAAGTTCTGGGTTCATTACTGCTGGTGGGCAATTAATAGAGTATATGTGCACTCCAGGCCATCGTTTATATATTCGACGACAAACATCCAGCGGTCAAGGAAAAATACACTCACTTCTGCGTTCGTGTGAAAGTGACAAATCCGCTGGAAATGTTTGCTGCAGCCAAATGTCTTGTCAGAGTCTATATACCACAATCCAAAGTCGGTCCACTCGTCATCACTCTCTCCTTTCATGTTTCGCCCGATTCGACATAGCAACACTGTCCTCACTTGCTGTATGGTCTGATATTAAAAACTGTACATTTTTCATTATTGTAGTNGATTCGACATAGCAACACTGTCCTCACTTGCTGTATGGTCTGATATTAAAAACTGTACATTTTTCATTATTGTAGTATGGAATTTTTTTTTTATAGAATTCATAGTACATATCATAACCTCTCACATGAAACGCAGCAATACTCAGTTGCACTTGCTCAAACTAGAATTTGGGTTGTTTCACCTATTAATATTTAAACCTCTGCTGGTATGGTTCAGTCGACTAGACGACGGTGGTGCACTGTAACAGACAACTGAAGAAATTAATAGGGCGGGCATCCGTGGTGACTCTTGCAGTCACCAACGAATGCAAAATGACGGTCACCTGNGACTGAAGAAATTAATAGGGCGGGCATCCGTGGTGACTCTTGCAGTCACCAACGAATGCAAAATGACGGTCACCTGTGGTGTATGCTAGCAGACGATGTTAAGGGCAAGATGGTGGATCGTGGCAAGATGGTGGTGGGTGATTGTTGTGTGCGTGTGTAATTGACATGTAAATAATTGATGTGCGCATATTTTGCGTATGTGTGATTAGCTTTGTTAAGTGATTTTATCTCTGTTTACATGCTTATATGTGGCTGATGTATAGAATCAAGCAATCTTCAAGGGTGCATGAGTTCGAGAATAAAAAACTATAAAAATATATTAATTCTNGCTGATGTATAGAATCAAGCAATCTTCAAGGGTGCATGAGTTCGAGAATAAAAAACTATAAAAATATATTAATTCTTTTTCAGACTTCGACATAATCTCGTTATTTTTGCCAGTGATATAAGAATTTTTCAAGACTGTATAATGGAGGTGAAACTAATATTCCCGAGTGTTAAAATAAATGAATAACCCGAATTACTTTATTTTGTCCAATTTGACAGAAGAAANCGACATAATCTCGTTATTTTTGCCAGTGATATAAGAATTTTTCAAGACTGTATAATGGAGGCGAAACTAATATTCCCGAGTGTTAAAATAAATGAATAACCCGAATTACTTTATTTTGTCCAATTTGACAGAAGAAATACATAATAATAGTTACAAACTCAGGGCATTCTTCAGTCGGCCAAAACAATTATGGTGTCCGTTTTGTTCTTGTCAATAACAACACTCATAAGTTTGATGTGTTATTCACATATACCACACCACAGTTATCGCATGAATAAGTATAGTAAGTGTTGGTGAATGGACAGTAACTACCTACATGTCGTCTGATATTGCAGCTGTTAGTACATGTCTTGCCACAATATATGCACTAGCTTCCCGATTATCGAGAAACATTGCTTTTGCACTTCTTGCTATGTATATTCATGCTATCATAGCTTTTACTAAAATTATCTTAGCAGTTGTAACATACAAAAGTGCTGCATAGATCACTTAGAGATCCCAGGGAACGACTTGACGATGCAGTCAGTGTAACATATGGTAAGACTTCAACCATCGATTTCATCTTCATAATATAACAGCGTACGCGATTGTTGTAGATGAATGTAATCGTAACGATCTGCTTTCCACCATGCTCAACGAGGAAGTGACAACCATTTTTACACGATGCTCGCTTGTATACTATTCACACTACATGACAGTTCGCGTTGTCAGTTTCGAGTTTTCTCAGTTGATGACTACTGATTATGTGCTTTAAAAAAACATGGCTGCTGGAACAAAATATTTTGTCTTATCAGGTAGATCGCTGTATAGCCTTCGAAGTTGTCCATTCGACCACTCATCTTCTTTACAGTCATTCATCTTACAGTGTTGGAGGTGACTTGTTTTTCTTTTTGCTGCTGCTCTCTCCTGATGTGTGTTACACCAGCTCCTGGAATGTGGTGTGTCTGTAACGGTAGCACTACCTTGAAAACCCTTAATGCATGGGAGGCAGCCAAGAATTTGTCCGTCCTGTCGCAGATAGTCAGGTAGATGTTTTAGACGGGTTTGCAATCCATGTCTTGCATATGCGAGAAGGAATTATTTAGGCAGAAATGCAAGCTCGACGTCTTTGTCGAGTGATGCAAGTTAATTAGGCTTTCCATATCTCACGACACACGATACAATTTTCTGACCTCTTTAACAGTATATGGTCATTTTTATTATGTCCTCAGTAGGAGAAAGACGTTCTGGACGATGTGTGGTGGTACGAACTGCTTTTATAGACTTGAAAGCGAGTAGTGTGGGCAGAAGCAATATACTACACCTATACCAATTTATTCGAAGCTATATTTTGAAGAGACATACCAATATTTACAGCTTGATGTCATGTTGAAAGCATCCGATATGAATCTTTAACTTCGGACTGATTATAGGTACTGGTTTATTGGGGAAGTGTGGCTCAGTGTGTTATGATACACTGTGTTGCAGACAACCCTCGCCTGTGGGGTTCGTCAGTTAGTCCATGGGTGTGTTTGGATTACCTCATCTAGCTCCTGTGGTTTCTGGATCTTCAGAGCAAATGGGACCTACAGCAATGCCATCAACTTCTTGGCCCATACCACTGACTTCTTGGGTCCTGTATTCTTCCTCTCCAGTCCTATCAGCTGTGTTTTCGACTGAGGCGTCGATGTGTCTACAAGAATTTCCATGGACTTCGCGAATGCTTGGCATGGGGTTTGCAGATGTGTCATCCAGTTCGTCAGCTTTGGCCACTGCAACGCCAACCAACACATAGACCTCAGTTCCAGTGACAGTTGTATGGCCAACCACCTCTTCTGAACCATTCCAACATAATAGTGTCGCTTCTGTGAAAAGAACTTAGCTTGCAGCAGCAGTGTTCGATGGCATGGGAAGCATGGTTGTACAAAGATCCCCAACCAAATAAAGCAAATTTCTTCGAAGTGTGAGGTGACGATTTCAAAGATGGATGGTCTAAGATCGCATATGACTATCTGCAAGAGGCTTCCTCCGTGAAACATAATGGATGAATCTTCACAGTTAACAACATATGTTGGCCTTCCTTACTTTATCAAACACAAATGCACCATAATAAATCCCATCAAATATGACAGGAAATGTTCCAAATGGTCAGTGTTGAGCAGATTTGTTGAGCCATATCAGCCGCAGCATGTATACAAGTGGTATGCTGAGGTGGAAGGAATATTTGATTTTCCGTCACCTCTGCAGAAAATAATGGTCTTTGAGAACAACAACCCTGAGGTGTCTGTAAATGTTTACTCATTGAATGTTAGGGGAAATGTGGTGCCAATGCGTGTTACGAAGAATGAGAAACCTGAACATATAGATTTTCTGATGTTGAAAAACAAATCGTAGAATATTTCACAATATCGTTACCTACGCAACTTTTAACAACTGGTTAACTCACGGATTACTTCTACTTCGCATGGGAAGAATGTTTATGTCTGCAAATAGTGTTTTAAGCATCAAACCAATTATCCTCGGAAATCAGGATTCACTGGCGAACAGTGCCATGAAGAACATGCAACAAAGTGTAAAAGATAATTTTTTTTCAATTCTGATATGTGTTACCTCATGTTGTACATTACCAAATAAAACTGTAATTTAAAAATATGTTGTGGCTTTTGTATGTCTTTTCGGTAAAACCTGCATACTTGTATATGAAAAATTGCATACATTGTTTCCATATATTTTATATGTAAGTATTATTCTTATTATTATATGGACTGCGCGCTTTGCATCGCAATGTGCAGGGTTCTGCATGCCGATGCTGTCATGTATATATGTATAATTTCATATTTTCTTATTAGCGCTCCCCATTACAAAATAGAAAAATACATAAGCAATAATTATGTTTATATATCATCTAAATGTTATTGTGGTAGTGTATATTTTAAGAACAATAATAAGCCACCATACAAAAATGACAATCTATAATTATTTGCGATCACTTGGTTTTGGGGGGTTCGTTAATGTTTTATTGGCTTAACAATTTTGCAGAATCCCATTTACTATTGGATCCTTAAACCCAGTTTTCAAAATAGACTATAAAAGCTATTTTTGATAGATTAATTCTATAAGAAAAATCAATTCGCTATTTTACTCATTATCCTTCCTTAGTAACCGACGTGATATTTAATATTAAGTACCAATTTAATTTCAAAACTCGCCGAGTATATCACGGTTTAATATTTTGCTATCGACGTTTACAATGCATCTGAAATACTGCTCGTACGTTGAGATATATGTAGTGCAGCCAACCATTGCTATAGTTAAGCAGATTCAAGCACCGAATGTCGCTCAACTACCGCAATAAGGTCACATGAAAGTGGTGATGCATTTGAAGTTATTGTCTAGAACTTGGAGCTCCGCCGAAAGGAATGTCGCTTGTACCTCTCAGTTCCATCACAGCAACTAAAAGTTCTTTCCGATAAAGTGGAAAAGGTTTCAGCGCGTGGCGTGCGCGCGACGTGAGAAAACCAGGGCTTGGAATTCTCATGCGTTAGTGAAAAAGGGAAGTGGGGTTGAAGCTGCCCCAGGAGGAATGCAAGTCCGGAACTACGTAAGCAGTCCTGTGTAGCTGGTTGCTGCTCGCAGGCGCAGGCCAATCACGACAATGCCGCCGCGAAACTCGCACGTTCCCCCAAGTAGCCGGATTTCGCGTTCCAAATAAGCGACCAAATAGAATTTGAAACGCCGGTTCAGGAGGAGGGGTTGCAATTTTATTGGGGCCTAGGAAGTGTGTTTAATGTCGTGGGCACTCCCTTCCAGGCGGCGCGGCGCGTGGTTCCTGGGCCGGCCGCTAGACGCGCTAACGTCGCGCGGAGCTAGATGCCTGCCGCGAGGTTGACAGTGGCCGTGACGTAGCGACGGGGTCAGTGCGTGCCCGAACAACGGTGGTAGAGCACGCGTCTTGTCTGTTCGTTCCGTCACGGCAGTGCGTCGTGTGCATTACCAGTGACTTTCCCTCTACNGTGCATTACCAGTGACTTTGCCTCTACACCGGAGCCACAAACAACGGCGGACCACTCTCCATCGAGTAGCAAGTGCGGCGTGCAGTGACCACGACGTTGCCCTGGTTGTATATTAAACACGCTGTTACTCCCCGGGTGGTATAGATAATAACGAGTGTCTCCCTCCGGACGGTGTAATGACTGGTGTTGCAGTGTGTGTCGGAGGATGAGCTCGGCGTGGCTGGTGGTGGTCACAGGAAGACATGCTAGCGGACGGCGCAGGGCTGACACGGCGGCCTCGTGTTGGCGAGGGGCTGGGGTCGCCTCTACGCGTGTCTCAGTGCCTCTAAAGGGCTAGCCTCGCACTACAGCACACTTGTCTCTACATTGCTGCGCTCATTATTTAAGGTTTTTTGTGTTAACTTTTATACTCTGTTGCCCATTTTCTCTGTTTTTATTTTTTTATATACGAAAGAGACTGCATTGAGAAGCTATAGCCCCGACGTNTCTGTTGCCCATTTTCTCTGTTTTTATTTTTTTATATACGAAAGAGACTGCATTGAGAAGCTATAGCCCCGACGTAGTCATATCAAGTATGTGGTTCACGATATAAATTATCTTATTGCCGTTCTAATCGGGATGATCTCGTTCGCAATGTGAGCCACAAATGAAAAGCGAAGTGTAGTGGTGTGACATTGCGCCATTAGTGGAAGTGAGGGTTTGTGCTTGTAGCGATCTGACGTCACAGTTGTAGGAACCCCCCTTGGGTTACCGGCATTAGCCGAGATGTCGGAGGCGCCAAGATGTATCCACGGCGTATATATAGTGGAGGGCGGGAACGTGCTTGGAGGAAGGCCGTCCTGTCAACTGACTACCGTGCTGGGTGGCCCGCCTGTTACTCGCACGCAGTTACGCGGACAGAGTGTGTGTGAGGGACTGCGCGTGGCTACTACTCCCACATAACGTGGCCTATTTGCGTGGCACGCACTATGTATCATGCGACGTCAACCCTCTCCCCCCTGACTATGGCTCCGTTTCACCTCTTTTGCAGGAATTCTTTGTTTTCGTGTCAGCTTCAGTTGTATTATTGGAATTGTTTGATTATAGAAAATTTACCATTTACTAGTTCTTTAATAATTTTGTACCTAATTTGCGTTATTTCGACTTTTCACAAGCAGATAAAACACAATTGAACCCACGCACAAAAATATTAAACCACTCCTAAAATGTAAACTTTTATAATCGTACATTGTCAGTTAGTACCATGAATGCGAAACTATGACGCGCAAACGAAGAATTTCTGCAAAAGAGGTGAAGTCGAGCCTTGACATTCACTTCTCTTCCATGTCGTTCCCTTCAATCATAAAATTTTTCAAAAAAAATTTATTCGTCATAAATGTAACCATTATACTAGCGATATATCAAAACTTACTTNCATGCTCAACGAGGAAGTGACAACCATTTTTACACGATGCTCGCTTGTATACTATTCACACTACATGACAGTTCGCTTTACCAGTTTCGAGTTTTCTCAGTTGATGACTACTGATTATGTGCTTAAAAAAAACATGGCTGCTGGAACAAAATATTTTGTCTTATCAGGTAGATCGCTGTATAGCCTTCGAAGTTGTCCATNAAAAAAACATGGCTGCTGGAACAAAATATTTTGTCTTATCAGGTAGATCGCTGTATAGCCTTCGAAGTTGTCCATTCGACGTGAGTAGAAGAAATGTCAGTAAGTAGAATGTCACAACCTCCACACTTGTTTTTCTTTTTGCTGCTGCTGCTGCTCTCTCCTGATGTGTGCTACACCAGCTCCTGGAATGTGGTGTGTCTGTAACGGTAGCACTACCTTGAAAACCCTCTATGCATGGGAGGCAGCCAAGAATTTGTCCGTCCTGTCGCAGATAGTCAGGTAGGTGTTTTAGACGGGTTTGCAATCCATGTCTTGCATATGCGAGAAGGAATTATTTAGGCAGAAATGCAAGCTCGACGTCTTTGTCGAGTGATGCAAGTTAATTAGGCTTTCCATATCTCACGACACACGATACAATTTTCTGACCTCTTTAACAGTATATGGTCATTTTTATTATGTCCCCTCTGTAGGAGAAAGACGTTCTGGACGATGTGTGGTGGTACGAACTGCTTTTATAGACTTGAAAGCGAGTAGTGTGGGCAGAAGCAATATACTACACCTATACCAATTTATTCGAAGCTATATTTTGAAGAGACATACTAATATTTACAGCTTGATGTCATGCTGAAAGCATCCGATATGAATCTTTAACTTCGGACTGATTATAAGTACTGGTTTATTGGGGAAGTGTGGCTCAGTGTGTTATGATACACTGTGCTGCAGACAACCCTCGCCTGTGGGGTTCGTCAGTTAGTCCATGGGTGTGTTTGGATTACCTCATCTAGCTCCTGTGGTTTCTGGATCTTCAGAGCAAATGGGACCTACAGCAATGCCATCAACTTCTTGGCCCATACCACTGACTTCTTGGGTCCTGTATTGTTCCTCTCCAGTCTTATCAGCTGTGTTTTCGACTGAGGCGTCGATGTGTCTACAAGAATTTCCATGGACTTCGCGAATGCTTGGCAAGGGGTTTGCAGATGTGTCATCCAGTTCGTCAGCTTTGGCCACTGCAACGCCAACCAACACATAGACCTCAGTTCCAGTGACAGCTGTATGGCCAACCACCTCTTCTGAACCATTCCAACATAATAAGTGTCGCTTCTGTGAAAAGAACTTAGCTTGCAGGAGCAGTGTTCGATGGCATGGGAAGCATGGTTGTACAAAGATCCCCAACCAAATAAAGCAAATTTCTTCGAAGTGTGAGGTGACGATTTCAAAGATGGATGGTCTAAGATCGCATATGACTATCTGCAAGAGGCTTCCTCCGTGAAACATAATGGATGAATCTTCACAGTTAACAGCATATGTTGGCCTTCCTTACTTTATCAAACACAAATGCACCATAATAAATCCCATCAAATATGACAGGAAATGTTCCAAATGGTCAGTGTTGGGCAGATTTGTTGAGCCATATCAGCCGCAGCATGTAGACAAGTGGTATGCTGAGGTGGAAGGAATATTTGATTTTCCGTCACCTCTGCAGAAAATAAGGGTCTTTGAGAACAACAACCCTGAGGTGTCTGTAAATGTGTACTCATTGAATGTTAGGGGAAATGTGTTGCCAATGCGTGTTACGAAGAATGACAGACCTGAACATATTGATTTTCTGATGTTGAAAAACAAATCGTAGAATATTTCACAATATTGTTACCTACGCAACTTTTAACAACTGGTTAACTCACGGATTACTTCTACTTCGCATGGGAAGAATGTTTATGTCTGCAAATAGTGTTTTAAGCATCAAACCAATTATCCTCGGAAATCAGGATTCACTGGCGAACAGTGCCATGAAGAACATGCAACAAAGTGTAAAAGATAATTTTTTTTCAATTCTGATATGTGTTTCCTCATGTTGTACATTACCAAATAAAACTGTAATTTAAAAATATGTTGTGGCTTTTGTATGCCTTTCCGGTAAAACCTGCATACTTGTATATGAAGAATTGCATACATTGTTTTCATATATTTTATATTTGAACATTACCCTTGTAAGTATTATTCTTATTATTATATGGACTGCGCGCTTTGCATCGCAATGTGTCGGGTTCTGCATGCCAATGCTGTCATGTATATATGTGATAATTTCAAATTTTCTTATTAGCGCTCCCCATTACAAAATAGAAAAATACATAAGCAATAATTATGTTTATATATCATCTAAATGTTATTGTGGTAGTGTATATTTTAAGAACAATAATAAGCCACCATACAAAAATTACAATCTATAATTATTTGCGATCACTTGGTTTTGGGGGGTTCGTTAATGTTTTATTGGCTTAACAATTTTGCAGAATCCCATTTACTATTGGATCCTTAAACCCAGTTTTCAAAATAGACCATAAAAGCTATTTTTGATTGATTAATTCTATAAGAAAAATCAATTCGCCCTTTTACTCATTATCCTTCCTTAGTAACCGACGTGATATTTAATATTAAGTACCAATTTAATTTCAAAACTCGCCGAGTATATCACGGTTTAATATTTTGCTATCGACGTTTACAATGCATCTGAAATACTGCTCGTACGTTGAGATATATGTAGTGCAGCCAACCATTGGTATAGTTAAGCAGATTCAAGCATCGAATGTCGCTCAACTACCGCAATAAGGTCACATGAAAGTGGTGATGCATTTGAAGTTATTGTCTAGAACTTGGAGCTCCGCCGAAAGGAATGTCGCTTGTACCTCTCAGTTCCATCACAGCAACTAAAAGTTCTTTCCGATAAAGTGGAAAAGGTTTCAGCGCGTGGCGTGCGCGCGACGTGAGAAAACCAGGGCTTGGAATTCTCATGCGTTAGTGAAAAAGGGAAGTGGGGTTGAAGCTGCCCCAGGAGGAATGCAAGTCCGGAACTACGTAAGCAGTCCTGTGTAGCTGGTTGCTGCTCGCAGGCGCAGGCCAATCACGACAATGCCGCCGCGAAACTCGCACGTTCCCCCAAGTAGCCGGATTTCGCGTTCCAAATAAGCGACCAAATAGAATTTGAAACGCCGGTTCAGGAGGAGGGGTTGCAATTTTATTGGGGCCTAGGAAGTGTGTTTAATGTCGTGGGCACTCCCTTCCAGGCGGCGCGGCGCGTGGTTCCTGGGCCGGCCGCTAGACGCGCTAACGTCGCGCGGAGCTAGATGCCTGCCGCGAGGTTGACAGTGGCCGTGACGTAGCGACGGGGTCAGTGCGTGCCCGAACAACGGTGGTAGAGCACGCGTCTTGTCTGTTCGTTCCGTCACGGCAGTGCGTCGTGTGCATTACCAGTGACTTTCCCTCTACACCGGAGCCACAAACAACGGCGGACCACTCTCCATCGAGTAGCAAGTGCGGCGTGCAGTGACCACGACGTTGCCCTGGTTGTATATTAAACACG